>JAOBAZ010146991.1:0-10823 GCA_026546875.1 Pteroeides caledonicum | reverse complement strand
TGTCTCAAATGAAAGAACTCTTAAAACTGTTTATTAACTTCTTTTACAGTTTTATCATATCTCCCTTAGTTCTCCATCTATTTCATTTCAAATTTTGCTCTCGTCCGCCATTTTGGATTTTACCGTATATGCAAAAATGACGTCAAGTGCAGGATCACGCAAACTTTTATCCTCAAGTCCACATTACAATATCTGATTTAACAATGTTATTAACACTTCGCTGTTACTTGTTGGTGTGTAGACCGTCAAACAAACATTTGACGTCAAACAAACATTTGAATCCGTCGTACGGGAGACGTTTAACAACTTTTAACCAGTTAATGAAGTTAAAAATTGTTCCAAGGAACAGAACGAGGAAAAGCACGAATTTTAATTATCTCAAGAACTAAACAAGATATGAAGAAACTGTATAAGATGTTATTAAACAGTTTTAAGAGTTCTTTCACTTAAAACTATAAAAAATTTGTTGCCAATGCCCTTTAACAGCAGTGAAAAGTTGCAAAAGAAAATTATTGGAGCATATTTTTTTGAAACGTTGCTTTTTAACAAAACTGTTGTGAATTGGTTTTAGTGTCACGACCTAGAAATTGTTTGGCCTACACGAACATCTGCATATTATTCTCATATTAGCCAGCTTGCTGCGGAACTGTTTTGTGTCAAATATTGAAATTGAAATATAGGACCACATACAAAATCCGCCAGTAGGAGGGTCCGTTAACTAGACAGCAGCTATCTGGCGTGGCAATCCTTAACAATTTATAGGCATGTTGGCACATGTTGGAACTTTAGGTTAGGGCCGGGGGGGGTAACCCACTTTTTAACAACTCAGCCCTGGCCGAGTGACGTTATCTTCGATTATTTAAGGTCTTAAAATGTACAATACGAGAGAAAAACAGGAGTGACACCCTAATTTTATTTGAATTTGTTTTATTCCCTAATTTAAACCAGTTGACAAATGAAAAACAAAAAAAATTTGTTGAAATAATTTTCAAAAATGTTCTTTAAATATACGAAACATCCTTTTAGAAATTCCTAGCTATACTAGAATACTAGATTTCTTATAAATTACATTACGATTATTCTTAGAAATATTAACATTTAATTGACTTTATGAGAACTATTGGTAGTGATTGACCGATCGAACCATACAATTGGGATTATTCATTTTTCGCGTTATTCTTAGGCCCGATTCACAAAGAACTGTTAGGTATATACGGACCAGTGAGCTCGATTTATCTAACTGGAGGGAGATCTCGAGGACTTTTGCACTAGCAGTAAGTGACGTGAAGTTTTTAATTGTAATACGTCAATTCCAGTCCTTTTGCTCGGTCTTTGCACAATTTAGTACGTGCGAGACCGAGCAAAAGGACTGGAAATGACGTATTTTAATTATAAAATTGGCGTCACTCGCCAATCCAAAGATCTCCCTCCAGTTATATAAAGTAAGTATCGAGCTCACTGATGCGAATAGGCTCCGAACATAAACGCAAATTGTCGCAGACTGTCGTAGATTGTCGCATAATGATCGGTGAGCAGTCGGCAAAGTTGAGTTATGTAGCTCAGTGAGTTGAACAAAGTTTAACTTCCCGATACGTTATACTATTCATTAGTTTAACGTAATGCGATAACTGCGATTTATAAGAAGTCGATTTTTTTGTCTATGAGTTGTCAATAAATGAGAGGTCAATTTTTTTACTGATATTTCGCGCGAACCTAGTAAGAATAGTTTTAATATTTTCCTTTTTCTGCAGCAAGCTGATAAACTACCATCTCCTTCATCAGTTGGTCATTAGGTGAAACTTCTACTAGAAGTTTCCCCTTGATCTAGATCTCTTGGTTTTCGTAATGAACGTCAAAGTCAAGTTTGTGTTGATGTTATACTTGTACTCAAACGATCAACGTTATCCGCCACGTACCATTTGGTGATCTACAATGAACGAACAAGAAAAACAATATAGGTTTAAATTTATTTATATTTATCTACAGTATTTGTTATTTTGACATTGTAGCCTAATCAACCATAACTAATTAACCCTTTCTGGACCCCAGTTGACTTTTTATTTTACGTAGGCTAACGCCAGACGATTTTACTTGTCTAAAGTAGAGTTACGGTCCAGAAAGGGTTAGAAGCTATCTAATTAACTCTTTCGGGACCGCAGTTGACTTTTATTATTTTACGTACTAGGCTAACGTCAATAAAGGGAAAAGTTTATACATGCATTTTTCATAGGGTTGTGTATAGCTATGTATATGAAGATTAAAAATAAAACAAATCTAAAAATTATATTTAAAACTATATCTTTATTCACATTTATTATTAAAATCGTTAAAAATATAAATGACTTAAAAACTTTCTTATATAAATAGTTTGGTTATCCCTGCAGCTGTAGCTAAAACTACTTTTAAATAACTATTTTTTAAAAAAATGAACGAGTAATTACTTTGAGAGAAATTCAAGGAAATGTTTGCTGTTCACAGAAACACTGCCATTATTACACCATCGGGATAAAATTTCCAATTCAATAGAATTTCATTGAAATGGAAATTTTATCCCGACGCAATAGGCGTCATTTGGATGCGTTGCAATGTTGTAGTGTTGCAATAATGTCGCAATAATGTCGCAATAATGTTGCAAAAATGTCGCAATAATGTTGAAAAAATGTCGCAATAACGTTGCAATAATGTTGCAAAAATAACACAACTCACATCTCTTAGTCTTAGGAATTCGGCTCGCAGTACCAGGAAAAAAAGCAAATGAGATAGTGGGATTGCCGATATAACGACATGGATATAACCTAAAACAAAAGAAAGATGAGCAATACCAATCTTCATATACATATATATATAGGTAGAACTTCTTAAAACAAAAAAGCAGTTTATCCCAAACTTCCTATTGTTTGAAGACATCATAACAGAGTCTGCCATGTTAAAGAAGGGGAGTTGATCATGATTGCAGTAGATATTTTATAACCTCGTACGTGTTGGCCCAAAATACATTCCTTCCAGATATATAGTGGAATATCACAAGATGTATTGAGGAGTACTGCGGCTAGGAGAACACACTAAAAAAGATTAAAACTTTACTTAAAGAAACCCACGATTGTTGGAACAAGTTTAAATGCCGTTAAAATGTCCTTAAGGTAGTATACAACGCGTGTCTAATTGTTCTATAGTTTTTCTATAATTAAAATTATATTTTTCATTTTTCAACATGGAAGGTACATCCCCATCGTTCGATATGATTTATTAGCAGTGTTAGTTCTAGGACTGTTTGTTGCTATATACAGCCCGTGACATATTGACACAATCATGAAATAAATATAAATACCTTTATAAGTATTGATGGACCGTTAAAAGATAGTTTATAATGGATGACAAACACCATTACGATAATGCTGATGCGAAGAAACCACGAGAGGCCGAAACTTATCCAGTAAAATGTAACACAACTTAAAAAAATAACTTATGTCAGTAATTCTAAACGATGTAAAAGAATATGAGAACAAGACACAACTTTTAAAAAAGAAAATTAAAAAAAAGCCAAACAGAAAATATTTAATAATATAAAAACAACCAAAACATTCTAAACTTAATTGAAACATTCAAAACTTAATTGAAACATTCAAAACTTAATTGAAACATTAAAAACTTAATTGAAACATTCAAAACTTAATTGAAACATAGAAAACTTAATTGGAACATTCAAAATTTAATTGAAACATTGAAAACTTAATTGAAACATTGAAAACTTAATTGGAGCATTCAAAATTTAATTGGAGCATTCCAAACTTAATTGACACCCTCAAAACTTTATTGAACTCCTTACTCTTTGGTAACAGCTGCAATAAAAAATCCACCACTAACAAGTAGTATAACCACTAGCACGACATCATCAACGCCAACATAACTTGGAAAGAACTAAAAAATTTAAAAATTTCAGTTACGAAAAAATACTCTCAAGTTTTAGGTAAAACCACGTGACACAGTTAACCGCTTTTAAAAATTCAAACACGCTTTGAACATTTCGTAGCCCTACTCCTGTGGCTCGAGCTCGGTGGCGTAACCTCTTAAATAATTCAAGCTCTGCGCGTCTTATCCCGCATTGCCTGCCGTGAAGACGCAGACGAAAATTTTCGTTATCTTTTCTTTGTCTTTTATTTTGCGGACTTATCAGTCTCTCCGATAAATTATTAAAATTGAAATGTCATAATCTTGAATTTAAACATGATTTTTTCAAACTTCCAGTTTTGTGTGCATGCTCGTACTTTGCGTCAAACTGGGCGCTGGCCTTTTAAAATGGCCGCCTTCCGAAGTGGTCTGGTTTTGTACAAGTTCTTTAGAAGAAAATGAACATTTAAAAGGAACGCGAAATCCTATAAATCACAAAACTAGCAGCTATAAATGTGAAATCCAGCTTTTTAAGGTATGAAGTATTTCGTAATTCGTTTTTTTCAATAATTTCATTTGTTTTTTGAATTTGTTTTGACAATTTACAGAGAAGACTTGGCAAAAAAGTCCCCTATTGTCTTTATTTATCTTTTTTTTTTATCAAAATGGCCAACCAGTTGTACTAAGAAATTATACCACAAGAATTCTTCACACCAAGTTTGGTCTTATCGGTAAATTTTTAATGCCAAAGTTGATACCGTTTTGCGGCATGATGGCATGTAAATACTTACCGTTAATAATTGGGTCACCTTTCAATTTTTGGTGAGATAAATATTTTAAACAGAGCAGCTGAAATTAGTACCTTGAGTCCCTTTTGTTGTTGATTCATAAGTGGAGTTGATTCACTTTCATTTTCTAAGCTCATGTTTTGATAAGCTGGAAATAAGATAAATGAATTAATGTAAACAAAACAGGAAACACTTAAACAATTTCATTTCTGTTTCATGTACATTTTCATTTATGTATATACTGTAAGTTCAGACCTTCCAACCTCTGAAATCCTCAAACCTTGAGATTTCAAAAATCTCTTTGAAAAACCTTGAGATTTAGGTCTCAAACCTGGAGATTTAATGGAGAGCAGAAACCATCAGTCTCACAGTGTGTGAGAGTTGGCAGGTCTGTAAGTTATTAAACTACAACAACAATCATTTTACAGCCGCTTTCCCCGCTTACGCAGGGGTTGGCCACTTCTCACGCTCATTCACATCTTCTTTTCTCATTACATGTGCTTTCATGTCCTTCTCTACAATCCGACTGCATGTCATCCTTGGTCTTCCTCAGCCTCTGACACCCTCTACTTCATAAGACATAATCTTCTTCACCCACTCATCTTTCCACACAACATGTCCAAACCACTTCAACCTATTCTGCTTCACAACCTCAGACACACATTCAACTCCCATTCTCTCTCAACTCAGCAGTGACTTGCACTTAGGTTATTAAACTGCTTGTTAAAAATTAACAACCTATTAGGCAACCTAATAATACAATGATTAACACATTGGATCATAGCACTAGGTTTTTATATAAGCTCATTGTTATCTTAATTTTGATCTTAAAAAATCTTTCAACCCATTGCAGAAGGTTTGGGTACATCTTTAGTGACAGTTTGACAGAGTACTATCAGTACTATATTATGATGTAATTTAGAGTGTTGTAACATGATGTATTTTGCAGTCTGTATCTGGTGTTAGCCGTAGTAAAATCTGTTACTGGTAAGTGGCTATTTGCAGCCAGCAATGCAGCACAGGGGTTAATTTGAGTCATTTTAAGACATTCTCAGATCCTTACCAATGAAAAATTTAAAATTCACCAAAAATAACCAGTATTCTCCAGAACTTGCAATACACCCTTTCAATAATTACGTCATGAATGGTTTTTGGCCTGGGAGCCTCGCTGTCGTGAGTAAAAGACGCAAAGCGATTGGCTAGAGGCTCCCAGGCCAAATGATGTAATTATCGAAAGGGTGTATTTAAAACAGGCGTACAATCTGTTAAATGGCTGGTTAGGGCGGTCCTCAGTGCATGGGTGAAAGAGTCTTAGCATACTCATTTCGTAAAGAGATAGTCTTAGCATACACATTTCTTAAAGAGACAGTGTTAGTGTACCCATTTTTCAAAGAGACAGTCTTAGCATACTCATTTCTTAAAGAGATAGTCTAAACATACTCATTTCTTAAAGAGATAGTCTTAGCATACTCATTTCTTAAAGAGATAGTCTTAGCATACCGGTACTCATTTCTTAAAGACATAATCTTAGCATAGCCATTTCTTAAAGAGATAGTCTTAGCATACTCATTTCTTAAAGAAAAAGTCTTAACATACCCATTTTCTTAAAGAGACAGTTTTAGAATACTCATTTCTTGAAGCATTAGTGCAAAATACAAACCTTGCTCTTTGTATTTCCATTGGTATTTGATGGCAAAAGCCAAAAATACAATCTAAAAAACACATTATATACACAGGTACACAAATAAGAACAAAGAATTAAATGTTTTGTGATGACACTGAAGATTAACAACAATGTGACTGGTTTGTATTTGAGGTTTGTTCTTATTGACAGCAATGTGAGGTTTGTTCAGGAAAATATCTTGCTTGCAATCTTTTGAGCACAAACCATGCATGGATGGTAAGGTCTACTCAAAAAATAATCGAAATATTCCTGTATGGACCAAGCATGTAAGGTAGTTATAAGGAGTTTGTTATCCACTAAAAACTGTTAACACTGTTTAACAATGTTAACATCATTGCAAGGTTTTCCAGCTAGGCAAAATGGCTTGTTTTCTTTGTCTGGTGTACTTGTCTCCGGTTAGCATTTAATATCTCTGACTTCCTACTGATAATAGAATTAGATTTTTCAATATTTTGTTTAATCTTATGCACAAATGATTTCACTGTAGTTTGTTTGTGTGCAGGTCTGTACCCCAATTGTGTATGGTGAACTACGGACCTTTTGAGTGAGCTTGTTTGGTCCATACAGGAGGATACTGATCTCGTTCCTTTTTCCTTGTATGGACCAAGCCTTTACGAGGTACATACAAACGAAAAAAGAACCAGACCAGTATCCTCCTGTAAAGACCAATCAAGCTCAGTCCATAAACTACTTATTATATGACTAAAAACGATCAAAAAATTCTAACAGAACCTGGCCAGTCAGTACTGTTGGTTACCGACCGCTTAGGAACCAATCAGAATGCTTGATTTTAGTAGATGGACCAATGAACTGTACTAGTCATTAAATAATACAAGTTATCAAAGTTATCTCAAATTACTTACAGCAAGCAAGTGAGCAATCCAACCTATAAAATGAGACAAATACAAGATGATCATACAAGATGTGCTAAAAATTTCAGTTACAAATATAATATTCCATTATATTCTATAGAATATTTGCTATTCTAATAGAATATTCCATAAAAGATACTTTTCTATAGAATATTCTGTAGAATATTCTATAGAACTATCAATCTGGCTGTTACAGTAATATAATTATAGTTTATATGTAGTAATATTAAATCTATAATCTACTAGCTATGATTTTTGTAATAGAAAATATGCCTACTAAATACTTCTTGGATACCTTGGAATGAACTGAGTATTACTTACCTATTATAAATGGTACAGTAGAATCTTCGTTCCTCTCAAGATTTAACCAGATATTTATGCCATTTGCAAATGAGCTGGGTAAAAACAGCAATAATGAATACAACACATAATCTTACTTTTATGTTTGTTTGTAATAAAGGGATAAATATTTTTTATATCTTATCAGAGGTGCAACAATTTTTCTAAACTTTTAATTAAGCTTTGCTACAAATTTTCTGTTGTTTTTATCTTAATTTGTAACAATTAGCAGTGTTTTACCAACACAAAATGAAATTTCATATTCCAAAATGGTTAAAATGAAATAGTTAAAATATAAAATTATTTTATTGACATTTTTCTTGTCTGCATTTTCAGTTTTATTTCCAAAATCACCAAGTGTAATAAATTATATTGTACAAATTAATCCATTAGGAACAGTTTAACATAATAAATAAATAAAATATAGCTGGTATTTAACATTAGTTATGAAAAAAGTTTGAGCACTGCATAGGCAGTATAAAATACAAATAAATCAAACAGTAAAAAGGTGGTTGCTGCCAAATGTGTGAAAAAGTTTTGCTTGCATTTCAAGCGAAGGCCTGTGGCCTTCATCAGCAAAAGTGCAAACTTTTTCACACATTAGACAGTGTATCATCTTTTCACTGTTTGATTTGGTATTTAACATGGTTACCTTATTGCAGTAAGAATGAAGAACCAGACCCATCTTGCATTTGATGTAGCACTTGTATTGACTGAATAGTTCAAGACTGTTACACTAAAAAAATATAATTATATCATTTTATCAAATGCAAAATTCACTTTTTGCCAGTGGAGGTTTCCCCTAAATACCTTATAAGTAAATTGTCTGTTGTTATAGCTAAAACCTGTTATGTCTCCAGCACTGCACTGAATAAGTTACTGTAACATAAAAATCTATAGTTGAACTTAAAAATAAATTTCATACCTTGTATATTTCAAGTGAGTGAAGAAAGCAAGAATTACACAAAGACACCCATCACCAATGAAGATACCAAAATCAGCTTTGAAAGTTGTTTTTTCAGTTTCTGAAAATGGTTAACATAAGATGCAAACCTCTGAGTAATAATGCAAAGTTTAAAATTACTTTTTAGTCATATGATTACTTTGGTACAATACGATATCCTTTCTAGATATTGAGCTTCTATGCATTTTTGTCAATATAGAAACAATGACAGTTGCTCCATTAAAATCCACAGGCTTACATTTACTGGATCCAGTCTGACCATTTCTAATCTCTGTCCTCTCCAATCTCACTTTTTTCTCCCAGTTCACTCACTTCCATCATGTATGAGTGGTAGAAATGATTGCTTTGCAAATGACATCAACACTTTAAAGACTGTCCAGCTGCTCCCACTAGTATGTCAATTATACACTTGGCTGACCACCTTTTAAACAGTTTACCTGTTGTCTCACCAGGTAACTGAACTACTAGTAACTATATGGTTATGGTACTTGTTGCTATTGTAAGAGTTGTAGCCACATCTACATTGTCTGTCTAATCATAGTCAGTAGAGTAGATGCATGGTCTGGAAGCTTGTTCAATTAAATTCAATAGAACTCATTATTTATGTTGATCAATTGGTTTATTTAAACTTTGTGCACCTTCGTTATCACATGCCAATATTATTTTGGGATTATCAACCAGTAACAGTGCCTTAAATCTCTGTTGTTCAAATTCCTGGTTCAGTGCTTTTCCGAATCTTTCAATAGGCAACTTGCATAAACCTAGACAGTAACGTGGATAATGAGTTCTATTGAATATTTATTGAGTTTCGATTCATACCATCTATTTCACTGACTATGGTTTAACAGACAAATCATTTAAAACAATATCATCTTTACTCAACCATATACAAGACATTCTTTAATTTATACAAAAATTTCCACAAATCAGAAGCAAAAATGCATAGTAAACTATTAAATCATGTACCAACGATGCGAATTGCTATTTCATCATTAAAAGTCTGTCCTCAAAACAACAACATTACTCACCACGATAAACACTGCTTAAATTAGAAATGTTTTGTATAGGGCAGTTTGAACCCATGCTAAGAAATTTACAATAAAAAACTGTTCGTGATTGTTATTGTTAATGAAAGGATGGCAAATCCAAAGTTGTGTTGTCTGGCTCACGACTCTAAATATCCATTCATTGTTGATATTTCAAACCAAAAGAAATGAATTCCAAAGCTGGCGGCGCGAAGTAGACTAAGAGTAAGAATCTACTGTCCGGTCCATTAGCATTGGTAAATTTATAGGATTTTGTTGTTTTCAAAAGTCAACACTTTCTCTCACAATGATTGTCACATGATTTTTCTTCGTTCGCTTTCCTTTTTACTTTCGTTAGCGACCTTTGACATGGATCATCGAGCATTGGTGAATTATAATATAGAGAGGATTACCGCCGGGGTGTATAATTTATTTATAAAGTGCTATTAGCCGAAGATCTTCCCCGTCGATTTTTGACGCGCTGCACAGGTGGGTCTAGTTAAGTGAGGCAATACTATTAAATGTTTAAAAACAACTGCAATTGTAGTAATAATAAAGTGTAGTATGTCATTAAATCCTATAATTAAAATTATATTAATATTTAAATGAGTGCATCCAGCTCACTTTCACTTTCATGACCAATAATAAAATCCTACAATATATTTTAATCTCAAATATAACAAAATTAGGTGAAGTAATTCAAATTCGCAAATTTCGTACTTTTTGCACACTAATTTTGAAATTAATGTAAAATATAATATTGCCATTTGCTATACAGCATACAGGAGATGTTTCAGGGTGTATATGCCCGGGGGGAAAGATCACTGGAGAAAGTCGGGGATATTATTAGCTTGTCCTATAATTCCTGCATGTCACTGACATCACGCATATTCCCATGACTTTTATATAGACATGTTCATGTAATAATAATTATACATTTTGATGTACGCATTACGGTAATAGGTCATTATTCACGTATAAATATGTCTTCATGAATTAAATATAAACGCTTATGGCGGTAATGAAACGTTTAGAATTAACTTTAGCTATTTTAAAGCCAGATTTAATACTTCATCCAATAAGGTTACAAGTAAGTCAAATTTGTTTTTTGTAAGTTTTGTTACTTTATTTTATTGTCCAATCATATTACTGAAAAAAAGGCCAATAATTGATTAGACTCACTTGATATATATATATATATATATAACAATATAATAATGACAAACTGGTTTATTCCATAAAAACTTTATTACGACAAATTTG
>JAOBAZ010146769.1:0-10830 GCA_026546875.1 Pteroeides caledonicum | reverse complement strand
GATATATAAAAAATACATATATAATTCTGGTGTGGGTACGGCATGGTGTGGGTGCTGTTGTGCCAATACAGCACAACGGACGGGCTGATAGAAAACAAATTTGGGGAATAGCTACTAGTTATTATCTCACCCAATCAAAATTGTACAATGGCTGACTTAGAACTCGACTTTTTTGTGACGCAAATGAACAAATAACGAAAAAAACTTTTGCAACAGCATTTGTTTTCTGATTGGTATCGGAAATCTTTAACATGTTTTACACTGCGTATTTGATGTAAAAGCTATAGTAGCGGTAGATTTGGCGAAAGCGAGATATACCGTAACGCCTTGAAGGCGTATCGAGAAGTTTCGTGATATTCTATCGCTATATTGCATCACGAAGTACATATGGTTTGCGATAAAAGTTTATTTAAAAACTTCGGATATTTTGTTCGTTATCACAAGCGGGTCCGCAGGTGCATTTATTAGCGATGGTCGCGACTTCTTTGCGCAGGCTTGAAATTTCAGTGAAATTTTGCCAGTTGTTTCATTGAAACTTTTGCAGAACATGGTTTCCATAGAAAACCCTATATTCAAGTGTGTCTAACACGTAACTTGCTAATAAACCATAAAAGTGCCTCTAAGGGACTACCTGTCAATACAACCCCACATAATGCTGCTATCTTATTACAATCAGAGAAAGCGCAATAGTTCGAAGAGCTTTTAGTTACTTTAAGCGCCCTCAAAAGACCAAATCAGAACCCTTCAGAACCTGCATTGTACAATCCTAAAATAAGCATTTTTTGAGCTTTTGTTAAAACTAACTCCATGATTTTAAGACTGAAAAACCAATGAAGCGAGAATTGCAAGGCAAGATAAGAAAGAGATGTACGCTCGATAACTGTTGCCATTGGGAGTATATCAAACAAGAAAAGGCGCGAAAAACAAGAAGTGTACCGTGTACGAAACGACTGACGCTAGTACAAGTTGGCGATGTTTACGGTCGTGTTGGCGTTTATTTGGATAGAAAGTTTAGCTCAAAAATAGATAGATAAAAGTAATTTCCATATTAGATAGTTTATCTTGGATAGCAGACCGTATGTCGACGTCATATCTGATAAAACTGATAAGAAGGGAGAGGTATGGTTGATCTTGATTGGACAATAAGCTACTGCAGTCGCAAAGATAAAGGCATATTTAAATAGTTTATGTTATCGCAGTTTTGTGGTTTATTAAATTGCCTAAGGTTTATACTGTATCGCTTAATAGTACGAATACAAAACGTAAGAAGAAATGGGTGTAGTTTAACAGTGTACATTGTTGAACGCTAGATAGTTAATAAATAATGTGTACGTATCAGGATCCTCATGTAGCTGGAGTCAAGTACGCATATCACTAGAACAGATCACAGAACACTATCAGCAACAAAAACCTCCGTTTCATTTTGTATTGTTTTGAGAAACACTTGCGTATTTTCAGAAAGATCTCTGGTAATGAGTAAACAAAAGAGAATGTATGTGTTTGTTTGGTTGCATTAAGAGATATTTAAAAAGAACTAAACACCAATTTCAAAAGTAAATTAAGCTTATTTTTCCGTCGACGATACCATCTTCCCGCAGAGCTACTTTTGTCTCAATATCCCATCATGCACCACCTGCGCCTTATCTGTTTCAACAAGTAAGGAGAAATCAAATACTGATCTTTATCTATCCAAGAGATATATTTACGAACTTTTGACGTTTGCTGTAAATACTACCCCACGTTCCTACACATGATGTTGTTAGTATGTAAAATTTAGAAGGTAATGAAAAATGCAATTTAATTCTGTTGTTACGTGGTATCATTCCCCAAGATAGTTGATCAGGGCGCAAATTCTCCTTAGCTTTATGAAGGGATTTGAGAAGATGCTGATAAGATGGAGGACGATAAGGCTGGACGAAGGGTTTTGTTCGCGAAAGCGTAAAGATAGTTTCTTCTTTAAACAAAGCAACGATTTCGATGCCAAAAGAAGGATAGCTTGTTTGAAGGCTTGTGATGTCCTTCAAAGCTAGATAAAGGAATTGTATGGTGTATAGTGTACTGGTGTTGTTAAACTTTAGATAGCGACACGTGTTTACAAAGTTAATACGAGTGAAAAAGTCTGGTCTTTCAAGTTCCTTTGCGTTTAAACCGAGTCATGTCAACAGCCAGCAGTTCTGTGGGGAAGGAAGCTCTGTCTCCATCAACTGGCGACACAGGCTCATTAGATCAAAAAGTCGAAATGGCGCAAAAATTTGATAGGGAAATGAAGGTAGGTTCGCTACATAGAAGCAAAATTATTTTGAAAATATTAAAATTGGCTTTAGCGTTCGCTTATCTGTTTTCAAGCGGTTTAATGTCTCCTCTTCCGCTTTGTGTTAGCTTGGGACCATTTACTAGAAAATTTGGAGTGTTCCGCTTGTTATGAGGTAATCCTGGCTTTATTTTAAGCGGTACCAGATACCAGTCACTGACACTGTCTGTTATTTTGGTAATATTGTTTTAAAATTTCAGGAAGAGAATACATTTATAGATATAACGCAACAGATTACTGACTGGTTTTATGTAATTATAAAATGCTAATTGTTTAAACCACTATTTCAATACGAAAAAATTTGAATTTAGATAAAAAATCAACAGCATTGCATAGTTTTTCAAATTTGCACATTCATAATACAAGTTAAGATAATGACGTTGAGAACTTGGTCTGTTGCCAGGTTGGTCAGGTATACGAACCCACAATGTCAATGGTGCATTGGTGCTGTGTACCTGAGTAATAAAGGTGCCATTTTATGAAATAAAGCTTGTATTAAGTTTTGAAACTGTGATACAGATACCTTTGTGGGCATCTTGCATAATTATTGGAAATTAGGCAAGCAAAGCTGTTCATGTATCAGTACTGTTGATGTTAAATATTCAATTGAAGTACCTTATTGGAAAACTTTGAGTAGAACCCAGTAAACTAAATATTTTTTAATAGGTAAGCATTAACTTGTATATAACTGATGGTACTGATCACTTGGTGACAGTTCTTTATTATCTAACAACATTAACAAGCAATAACAGTCACACACAGGGCAGCTTGCTTCAACAACAACAGTGGTACAATAGCCTGTCATTATTGTACAAACCTTAAGACAAGACATAAAGCATATTTTGCAGGCATAGTTTTGGCACTATAAACCACACTGCTATAAAACCCCAACCAACAATTTTTTTCATTTTTGAAAAAAATCCACAATATATACCACACAGGTCTATATGTTTAAAATCCAGTCAAGTATAAAACACAGTTCAAACTAAAGTTTGTGGCACAATTGTAATGGATAGTTATTGTTTGTTCACACAGATGTGATTTTTGGACATAAGAAATTGTTTCTGTTAGAGAGCAACCATTAATTGTTCACCATGATTACACGTCCGTCGATTTTTAGGGATATTTAGGGTAAAAGACAGGGATATTTGGGTTAGGGTCAGGGATAGGTTTTTGGTATATTATGGATAATTAGGGACAAAAATGTCTGAACTGTAGCAATGGCGTTAATTGTTATGCATTGTATATACTGTACTTTATATTAACTTTGTGTATAGATTATACATTTAAAATATTTATATATATTTAAAACTTGAAGTCATTGCAAGCATGTGATCGGTAACACAAATAACAAAAATAGTGTACGTACACTACTGTATCAAATTTTTTAACTCTTTCTTTACTGTGCCACCAGGAAATGCCCACTTCAACATTTTAGTTCAGAACTTCAATAGACATGCTGTAAATCTCTAAGGAAATGGTTTTAGTTACTTTTAGTTAAAAATTTGCTATCATATTAATTTAAAAGTGACTTCTCAAAAACAAAGTGGTTCTACAGTATCATGGCATATTTTGGGCAATTAACCAATTTCTAATGTTTGTTAATAAACGCAAGCTAACATACAGTATAAAGTAAATATATTTTATTGAATGGTTTGACATGTAATACGGCCTGGTATTTTATTACAAGTTTCGTATGTATTTTGCGAGAAATGTATGTATTTCGTATGTAAAATGCGAGAAACAAGTAAAATACCAGGCTGTATAACATGTCAACCATTCAATGAGATTTTTTATATACAACACACAATTTATTTCTGATTAATTAACTTTATTTCATTAAATATATACAATTTGGGAAAACTTGAGCTACATGCACTTACAGTTATTAGGAAGCCAATGTAGTGCTACAAATGATGAACTTGTCAGACAGGTTTATGGGACAAGTAGAGAATGCAAAGCATCACATTTCAATAAAATTGTTCAATAAAAGCAAGCAAACAAGTTCACTGGAACATTTTTCATAAAACAATGCTATTAAAGCCATTTTGGATTTAATAGCATTGTTTTATGAAGTTTTTGAGCTTATAAGTAAACCATTTTTAATTGGTATTTTACAGTGCAATATGGGGTGCAATACGGCTGGGTATTTTCACTATGTTTTGTCCTTATATGGTAAAATGAGGTGAAAGTTGTATAATAAATATAGTTATTGTAACTAAAAGCTTGAAAAATAACAGTGCCTGTTCACAATAATCAATGCAAATGTCATGATTTACAGTGCAAAGTGCAAGCTTTTCTCACATTTTTCCAAAAACATCCAGCCATACTGTCATCTTATGTATTAAAGTCTTTTACTGGTACTTCATATTAAAAATGGATATTTTTTGCTCAACATGCTGGCCTTTATTTTAGGTCTATCAGTATATTTTTCTTAGCCTTGTCAAAACACTGGTCTTGACAAGTAAAATAGTCATTCAAATTTTACATGTCAAGAGAAACTTGCATTTGGGACCGGTAGTTAAAAAGTGGTCAAAAAAGTTTTGGTGCTGTGTCGGCAGTATCAAATACAAAATTAAAAAGCAAAAAGGTGGCAAACCAGGCTCTCATTTTGAGGTGTGCAATTGCACACGCTGGCACATGCCTCACACCTAGGCATGTCATAAACCACACACCTGAAAAGCAATGCAATAGTATTTTTTATTGTTGTTAAATCAATGGCAACCCCATGGTAAAATGCACTAAAGAACACTAGGCTTGTAAGAAAAATGAAATTAGTTGCACAGCTATTTTTTGTTTTCTATTGACATCAACACACAAACAAGTGAGATTTGAAGTGTTTGTGTAGAATCTGGCGAGAATGCGGATGAGGCAACAGGTGCTTCAGACAGCTGACATGCCACTCTCTATTGGAAGTCACACAAATGGCTTCTAACTCGAAGGCTAAGGATGTTGAATTGTCAACATTTCTTTCATGGGAAACCAAAACTTAATCAGCTATGCAACATGCCAATTACCCAATAAGAAAACAGTTGTCAACAAAATATGGTGCAATGTTTGGGCTTGAGTTTCATTTCCTGCATAGAATGAGTCTTCAGAAAACTGACTACAATGTTGACCAAGCAGCATCTACAATTGAATCTAAAATTGCATCATTCCACAATGGAAATGTTACTAAGCATTCAAGCAAACGACCGTGTTTGGACAGAAGAAGAGTGTGAAGAGATGAAAGAAAGAGCACTGGAGCTGTATCTCGAAAAAAACAGACTACTGAATTTTTACCATTAGTCAAGGTCACATGCTCAAGAAAAAAAAACTAAAGAAAAGTATGAGCATCAAAATATCAATGGGTCAGAAACACAAGAAATAAAATAAAAAGAGATGAACCATGTACATGTAGTACATAAATTAACCCATGTAGGGTTAAAGCAATTATTACATTTATATTACTTATGTAACAAAATACAATATATTGGATATATATAAGTAATAATATATGAGTATAAGGAACCAGTTGACCCCTTTTTTGAAAATCTTCTGAAGCATGATTTAACAACTGGGGTGTGGGTAATATGCTTAGTTGCAGTTATTTACATGTATAGTACCTCTAAATATGGTATAAATGAATAAAAAATATTAAAAGCGATAAATTAAAGAAATGAAAATTGTTGCTGCTGGCACATGGTGCTACTTGTATACATATATTAACCCATGTAGGGTTAAACCATCTATTCTTACATTTATGTTACCTATATAACAATACAATATATTGGATATGTATAAGTAAAAATATTTGAGTGTAAGGAACCAGTTGACCCTTTTTTGAAGATCTTTTGAAGCATGATTTAACAGGCGGGGTGTGGGTAATATACTTTGCAGTTATTTGCATGTGCAGTAAATATGGTATAGGTTAGGCAAACTACTAAGACAAAAAATATACACATTTAAATAAAATTAAAAAAATTTTAATTGTATATTATTAAAGGTCAAATGCAACCAAAAATTGTTTTTGTCTCAGCTTAAAACTTGCGATGCGATAAGTATAATGACAAAGTTTTATTGAGATATTTGGTTTAGTTTAAGAGGTATTAGTCTTCGGAAACTCGATTCTGAGAGTTAAAGGCAGCACAGGATGTTTCAAATATATTTCAATCATCAGCAAAGTGGAAAACAAAGTAATAAAAATATTTTTTCCATGGAAACCCAATTACAATAAATACTTGTTTAACATATCGCTTTTGTTTAGCATAAACTAATTTCTAGAAATAGTATGTGATGATAAAACCTCCCCAATGTCAAAAGTGACGTCATTTTTGGCAAACTCGAAGGCATTTTACCGCAATTCCCGACGTGATCATGTGTAAGATTTCCAGTTACAAAAACATCAATAACTTGGGAACTATTAAATATTTTACATTGAAATTTTATCAATGATCGTAAATTACTGTTTTCTTTAATATGATTAAGGAAAATTAGACATGATTTTTTGATTGCACTTGTTCTTTAATTTGATAATTTTTTCAATAGTATACTATTAATTTGTTGCTACTGAGAAGTTACAAAAAAATTATTTTGGATTAGATTACAATAGTAATGATTGTTGTAAATACTAATAACACATGTGATCCAAATTGCATGTACCAGTATTGCATGTACCCGGTATGTAATTCATGTTATATAAAGTACATGTACATCTTAATATCTCAGTTTGAAATTGTTTGCAATAGCTTCTGAATCATGAACACTAATACCTGGTAATGAAGTGAATCATCTTACTTTAGGGCAGGGAACGTGGAACATGTTAAAAAGTGCAGGGGCTGATATTTTAATATTAATTAGAAATATATACAATAAAAAAATGAAAAAATTAATCGCAGTTTAAAACATTTTTGCACTATGACCTATACTGTATATATTTGAATATACTTCATTCGGTGTTTGTTTCACTAATACAACATTTTCTAGTCATTTTTTGTCCAGAGTAGTGCCAGAATATTTAGTGGGTGAGCTGTGAGCACAAAGATGTGAAGTTGAACCCATCTGTCACCAAACTGTAGTAATTGTATATTATTTTGTGGTGAAGCCTTAAAACAGGAATTTAGAGAGTAGAGTAAAATGCTACAGTAATATAAGATAATTTTTGTATCAAATAAGCTGGAACAAAAATTTACAAAATCATTGAATCTTGTACACTTTCAAAAGCTCTTTTCAATAAGAGAGTACCAGTAATAAGTTTGGGGTAAGGCGCTAAAACATATTAGAGGAAAGTTACTCAACTAATAGAATTCTATTGCAAATCAATCAATTTGATTGGTAATGCTACTCGCTAGTAGCGATAAACCACATTTATAGCACCTTTTCTTTTAAGAAAGCAAGTAAACTATTGAACATTTTGTAGAATTTTTTAACCTTTCTCTATAAATTATATGCTTTCTATTGCTGTACGGTATCTCATAGTTGATTTTCACTTTGTGCTCATCAACTATCAGCTTGTAGAAATCCCCAGGTCATAATTTAACTGTTAATTAAATAGTGGGTACGATAAAACTGGAGAGAGTTTTAAGTTTAGTATCTGGCTGTGAAGACCAAATTTCATTGATTGAGATATACCATTAAGATTTTGAAATAGTTATAGAAGTTTTACAAGGATGTAGTTGTTAAGCATATGCCAATTTTCAGCCTTGTTTAAATGCTTTACATAACCTTGCTACTAAGTTATATATCCAGTTTTACAACTTCTGCCTGCTGATAATCCATCATTATAGTATATAGACAAACCAAGGAACTTGAAATTCACCAATTTTTGAATTGCCTTTTTTAGTAATTCTATCTTTATATTTTACGTAAATTGACATGTAAAATTGGGCTGCTGGTTTGTACTGTAATTGTTCCTTAATTGTCCACAGGAGGGTTTTCTGGGTTAGTAAAATTGTCTGGAAATAGTCAGAGTAACATCTGTAAAGTGGCTGTTTGTGGCTGGCCCCATGGCGCATTGGTAAACTGGAACTAACTGCAGATTAGAAAGGGTTGATAAAATGTTGCATGAAGAAAATTTGCATTATTTCAAAAATATGGGGAACCAAGGCAACACTTGTGTTTTTGTTAACTTCCAAGTAGTTTTAATATTTTTACCATGATAAAATTACGGAATGCTGATTGGTTGAGAGGAGTACAGTTTTTTCATTAATTGTACTACGGTTCAAATAATGCTTTTTTCAAAATAAACGAAATGGCGAAAGGTATTTAAATTCAAATGACACAACCCTAGAAGAACTAAAATGCGTTAAATGAAAATACTGAAAAAAGTACGAGATATTGGCTGAAAAGTTGGTAAGCCTGGGCTTTGTCTCGAAATTATCTGAGAGAGGGATGGCAGCAGCAACTTTATCATGCCATTAAGAAACAAGTAATCATGCAATGTTGCTCGTATAATTAGAGATTAATAGTGCTCGTAATGTGTGAAAATCATGTCAAATTGGACTCGTCTCGTTGTCTCGTGCGATTTTGGCAAAATTTTCAAACATCACTCGTCAAATAGAAAATGTTGTTTGTGTCAATATTTTCCCGGGAATGCTGATTAGAAACGCATTGGTTCAATGAGATATGAAGATTGACAGGCGACATGACGTGTACGTTGACTGCTGTTCTACAGTGTAGTAACTTTATACCAAAGGCTGGCAACTTTAAGGGAATCAAGACTTTGCTTACATTACAAAAACTACCCAAATTACTACAAAGAAACTTCATACAACGAAAGTGGGATAGATTTACTATACCTTCAAATGCTGCTGTCATGCAAAATCTGAAAACCACCTGAGGTTGACCGTGGATTGCCGAATGACATGCAAACTGTATTGCGGATGTAAACAGCGAAAAGTTATTGATAAACCAAGTCTTTTCTTAACAACTTAAACCGTTTTTAAAACCATATTTCTGGCAAAAACTATTTGAAGGTACGTGTAGGCCTACATAGCAAATCCTTTGTAGTAATTTCCGTTAGTTTTTGTGCTGTAAGCAAAAGTATTGATGCGAATGTGAGTTTTTTGCTCTCGAAGTTGTCTGCCTTTTGTTAATTAACTACACTGTAAAAACGCACTCAACGTACACATCATGCCCCTTGCCAGTCCTCTTGTTCAACCAATGCGTTTCTTATCAGCAGTCCTGGTAAAGTATGACACAAACAACATTTACCATTTGTTTACTTTTTATTAAAGTGCATATCCGAGAATTTTCATTTTTGTTCTAAAAATCGGCCGTACCGAGACGATTCGAACGATATATAACATTCTTACAGCGGGTAAAAAGTGCCAGAGATATATAACTTTAAACATGGAAAAGTATTGTTTTTTTGATAACTTGGCCAGGAGGAAAAAGTCTGAATCCAAATCTAACCTGTGACGACACATCGGTAACTTTCGGTATTTGATTTCTAATGTTTACCATGTGTTGCTGAGTGGCCTGACTAAAAAACGACTCGTTTTCCATTGTTATCAATATTTGTACATCAAGCATGAGTAAAACACGGAAAAGCTTTTGTCATCATCTCCTTTAATTCGGCCCAGACTTTTTCACCCGGTAAAAACTCGACTTTAAAGCTTAATCTCTCGGGAAGTTTTAATCCAATGGAACAAGATATATACCCTCCTTGATACGGCCGAATTTTTGGGAAAAAGTGAAAATTCTCGGATATGCACTTTAATGATTTAATGCAAGTATAGTCTCTACAAATATACTCTTGGGTTGTCTCTGGCTAAACTGACTGATCCTGGGCAGTAAACTGTATATTTTTGCATAAAAAGACGAGAGCACATTGTACCACTAAGCGGGTCTTCTGTATTAATCTTTATTCTGTGGTTTTACAATGATTTGACCAGGGAGGTTGACTTACTTTTGACAAAAAGGAATGTATACTGTAAATACTGCAGGCAGTTGCCAAATTAAAATACAACCACTGCTAGCTTTTTAGTTTGTTTGCATCCTGGCTACCATCAAGGGTTTAGGTTAAGAACATTGCTGTTGAGAACCTTAACTCTCTACAGCAACATTTTTACCGCTACAGCAATTTTAATTTACCGGCATTGCTTCTTTGTTCAGTGTGTTTACCTGTCAAAGGTATTATAGTTGTTTTGACAACTGTTATCTGGCATTTTTGACATGTCTGCTCTTTGATAAACTGAACAACACATTTACAGAAAAAATATGAAATAAAACGGTTTATATGTAATTTATGGTATAATATACAATCCCTGCGTTTATACTTTGCCAAATTTATAAGCAAGGGCGGCGCTAGCCTTCTTGCATTGATGATAATCAGTGCTAGATCATTATGTTCCTCAATAGTGCAATTGTAGTCTCTCCTTTTTCATAGTTTCAGGATAGTAACTCCGTATATATGTCATAAGAATAATACTAATACTAATTAACCCTTTCTGGACCGTAGCGCTACCTTAGACAAGTAAAATCGTCTGGCGTTAGCCTAAGTAAAATAATAAAAGTCAACTGCGGTCCGGAAAGGGTTA
>JAOBAZ010146658.1:0-10830 GCA_026546875.1 Pteroeides caledonicum | reverse complement strand
AAGTAGCAAATTGTAAATTACCTTTAATAGCGAGATTTGCAATTGTAAGTTTATAAAATTCAATAAAGTTTCCATTAATATTATTATTATTATTTTTATTATTATTATTATTATTATTAACGTATCGTTTATGAAAATTAATTAACGCGTTATATATTATGAAAAACACTTAGTTATCTTCAAATACATTTCTTGTTAAATGGGAACATTTCTCGACACGTATGTAATACCGTAATTGTTTATTATTTGAATATTTCAGAAATCTGGAAAAACAAAAGCAGAGATAAGAAAAGAACTCGAAATTCAGGTGAGATAAAATCCGCCCTGTATGGAGAGTGGCACAAAAAGGGGAGCTATACAATTAAAATCCTCAGAAAGTTCTGTCGATATTATTTTAACCTACACCATTTATTATCATGATATTTTCGTTATTTCAAAGTATTATTTAATGCATTACATGTACCACCACAAAATTGCTACTCTTGCCTGCTTTTAGGGTAATTTTAACTTTAAAAAGGGCAAAACTATAAGTTTAAAACACCAAATAATTTTGCTGACGACGGGAGCGGCGCAACTCATTCATCTTGATATCTTTTCGCTCCAGTCCTTTGCCTGAGTTATGTAGAGTTGAGATCTCGATTTGTGTCTGTGAAGTTGATTCCAGGTTAGACAATGGGTTAGACCGAACGTTTAGTGATATCAGGAAGTCCAGATTTGCGTTGTGCATGCCGTACGCTTGCACCATCTACGTTTTTTTTCTTGTTCTATTCGTTATCCTTACGGAGCTTTACCCTATGTTATCTTACGTCTTTGATCGTTGGATTTGTTGTTCTCGATTGCGATATCGTGATTGTTTTCGTCTCTGCTAATATGCACCAAGAGTTAGACGATGAAGGCTTAAGGCTAATTGTTAAATCATTTAGTTCAAGTTTAATATTCGATGAAAAGCGCATTTGCCTCGTTGAGTTATGATCGAGCGTCTGAAAGTGTTTTTAAACTAGCGTCCAGAAAATTTGCACCATTTTAAACATTTTTTACATTTTGACGGAACAGTAACTGAGAAACTTCTTCAAGAACCGAGGTACATGTAACCGTAAAAATTACTGTATAATTCATATCATGCTAATTTTATTGAGCGTTCGGATGGTACAAGTATTTTTTCAATTAAAAGTTCGCTGTTTTTGACAATATATTGGTTTTATAATGAATTTGAAGAAAAACAGTGTTGACCGAAGCTCACAAGAGTAATTGGGTCGTACAACATCCAGAAATACCAGAATTAGAGATTTTTACAGTGCAGTTGCCGATAACTTCCATTAAATAACATTTCAAAGTATATTATTACTGTTTAATTGTGTAATTCATGAAATCGTGCAGAACATATAAACATAAACTTTATGTAATTTTTTGTTTGTTATTTTTTCATTAGGAAGTAAAGGAGCATATTGATAAATTTGAATCAAATTTAAAGACTGGTTTTACTGCGCCAACTCCTGTTGGATTAGATAGGTTAGTGATCTTTAACTCACATCTTAGAACTACAAACACGTAGAATGGTTGTCATGTCTCCCAGAGAACTTGGACTACCGAAATGTTGTATTGATTGGTAGTTAGTTTTACATTTTTTATTCCTTATCCTCGAGTAATTAGAGCACTAAGATTACTCTAACATACTTCAAAACAAAGTAATCATCTTGATGTTTTTTATTATGATGATCACTTGTAGACTTGTCGAAGGAATAGTTATTTAAACGAAATGACTAATATGTATTTTTAGTGAAATTGAGCTTACAAAAGAAGATAACCTGGAAAGTAGAGTTATAAGAAAACCACTACAACCCATAACATTGGTAAGTTTGTCATCGTATTTTATTTTTGTTATATTTTGTAAATATACTAGTATTTCGTAAGTACACTTACGTTTGGTAAATATACTACCATTTTGTAAAATAATATACTTCGTAAATAGTTCCATAAGTCTAAGAAAAAAACCCAGTTAAGTTAAGGTTAAGTTAGTGAAGGGTGAGATTTGTGAGAGAAAATTAACGAAGGTTTTTTCGTTAAGTGGTTGCTTATTGTCTATATATGATCACATTCATAGACTCAGCATCACATTGTGCAATATTAAACTATTTAAAGTGGTTTTAAACCGAAATTTAATTGCATATTAATTGTATATTAATTACTCTACTATATGGTGTATAGTTTTGTCATTTTTTTTGAAGAAAACATCTGGTGATGACTATGTCTCAAAAATTAAGAGAAAATTAAACGAGGATGGAGTGGCACGAAAGGTATAATGATGATTTGATCATCAATAATTTTAAATAATTTTACATGATCTATCATTTTTATTATTTTTTAAGGAGAGGGAAAAACGTCGAAGACGAGTGCTGGTTGAACAACTGAAAGCACATGAAGCTCAAGAGGTAAAAGCTCCTTTGGAACTTACTGCAGTTATTATACCTTGCAAGTATATTATCATTGTCTTGCAAGTAAATATTTAGCAATATACCTTGCAGGTCTAACATTATATTTAACAATTATTTCTTGAAGTCGAGGTGATTATCGGTGAATATTCACCAATAATCACCGAGATTGGGGTAAATAATTGTTTTTGAATTTTTTGTTTTTACACGACTTTGCATATCTAATACAACACAGCTGCTCGTGTTGTAAAAATTACTAAAAAAGAAGGTTCTTCTTTTATACGTGGGTCAGTAACGAAGCTGGCCATGACAACTGGTCATGCAATGCAAACTTTGAATCAAATTAATATATCCTTAGAAACATGTTGTTTTAAAAATATGCAAATGATGATGCACGACTTGTCGCTATGGTTAGGTTCGCCACTGTTGTTAGTTTTTTCCTGACTTTTTTGAAAACCAAACAGAAAGTAATTGAGGCTAAAATAAACATAATTTCCTACGTGTTACGTCAAGCTGTTTATTGCTCAGTAGATCAGTTGACTGAATTTTTAGGAGGGAGCGACAGCCGCTTCTAACCCCCTGCCCGAATATTATATACTGTACTGTCTGCTCGCAGGCTAATAGCCTGTACGTAGTTTTAACAGAATGACAGATTAACAAGTTGACCTGCCTAAACTAAGTTAACCCATTTACAATAAGTATAGGTAATTATGCGATGACAATTAAGGATAACAGTGCCCTTGATGTTTCGACTTATTTACAAATTGGTCTCGACACGGCAGCTTGTCAAATTTGGCAAAATCTTCAAACAACGATCAACTTGCAACATCGCATGATTATTTGTTAATTATTATATAAAATAAAGTGTTTTATTAATTTTTCCGCTACTAATAAAAGTGATAATTGCACATGTGTCGATAATCGCTTTTTTATTTTTTTGAATGTATGTGTGTTTTTATATAATAAACGCAACAATACATCGATTATTGAAAATATGACATTTGTTTCTTGATATTTTGTTTAACATTCGAAATAAGTGTCATTTTTCTGTGCATCCATGGATTATTCTCTATTTATTAGCCTTTTCGTCATTTTATTTGTTTTGGAAAAGTCATTGATTGTACTGCAGTATACAATTAATAATATAATGGTATTCCTCTGAACTAATCACCATCCAGTAATTTTGTTGTGGTAATAATATACTAAAAAATATTATAAAATTTAAATTATTCCAAGGAGCAACGTCGTGAAGAAATGTTAGTTAAAAGATTGATGAGACAGTCACAACAAGAAAAACGTATTGCTGTTCAACTGATGCAGGTATTACTTACTGTATCTTCTTTGATCACCTTTTGTTGTTCTTTTCTTTTAGTTGGAACAGAATCAGAGAAAGGGTCCCACATTTAAATTTTGATGTCTGTTTAATTTGGTTATAATAATGACATCTAAACAACTTCTATGAATTATTTTATCTACATGTGTATATTTTCTTTGCTCTATTTATTACAGATTAGACACGAAAAACAAGTAATCAAAGAAAACAGGTTTGTATTTTACTATTTTCCTTATGTTCAAAATCCAATTAATCTTAAATTGATTTAATATGACCTTTACGCCACACTTTTTTTTGGAGTATGTGTTAGTTTATTTGGTGTGGCAACTTAAGTTATTAAAAGAATCAAGAGTTTTTATCTTTTCTTTACTCTTTACTCTTTAGAATTTTTCGTGAAAAACAGTATGCAGAAAGACGATTGAAAGATTTCGAAGACGCATTAAATCGTGAGGCGGTGAGGAAATTTCTTTGTTATAATATTTTATTAAATTATTGTATTTAATTAACTAATTATTTTTCATAATGAATATTTTTTTACCTTTTTTATTGATTTTTTTGGCATGAATAGTCATTGTTAATAAAAAGTGTAAAATGCCAATGTGCTGAAAAAATAGCTCGTGTTTTTAGACAAACCACCCTGTATTATTTGACAATTATTTACAGCGAAGACGAGGTGATTATCGGTGTATTTACCTATAATCACTGAGACGGAGGTAAATAATTGTTAAATAATACAGGGTACAGGGTACAGCACATTGCAGACCCAAGTTTCAAAAATCGTCTGATAGTGTTAGGCAGAGTAGTATCCATAAGTGGCCCTTCGAGTCTTCAAGGGTTAATAAAAGGCGCAGGGGATAGTTTATTAACCGAGGGAGACCCAAGCAGTTTCCAACTTGACGTGTAAAATTCTGTCACGCTAATGTCCATAAGTGCCTCGCCTGCCCTCCAAGGTTAAAACAATTGATGTTGTCATTTAGTTAATAGGCAGATTTAGATCTAAGACGCGGACGTCAAAGACGACGTGAGAATGACGTAAAAATGGCGTGTTGTGCCCATCTATGGACATGCCACGCCATTTTCACGCATTTCTCACGTCGTCTTTGACGTGCGCGTTCTCGATCTAAATCTGTCTAATAACGTAATTAATGCAATTTAAAATAATTAAGTTCAAAAAAGATTCAAATGTGCGTCAAAGAGATGACAAAGTGTTCCCGCACTCTAGAAATCTATTTAACGGGGGATGTATTATTTTTGCAGGAAATGTGTAGATTGGCTCAGATTGAATATCGCGAAGAAACAGAAAAAGCTGAAGAATTACGACGAAATCTTGTAAAACAACGCAAAAATGAGAAATACGAAAAACATTACAATATTTGTGATGAAGTATGTGTCCAAACTGTCCATAAGTTTTCCTGCTCTCCGGCCAAACTGAGCCGCCCTTAGTCTGAGATGTTTTGACTTCGCTTACTATAATACGAATATATTTACACTCGCATATTTCTTCTAATAATAACTTCGCTGAATTTCACTAAGAGTGTATCAAGTACCTTCAGTGAATTTTGCTAAATGTGCACCCAGGCCTTCAGTGAATTTCGGTGAACGTCTACCAACTACGTTCGGTAAATTTCGGTGAACATGTATCATTCAGCTTCAATAAATTTCAGTGGCCGTTTACTATCCTGGTAAAAACTGTTGTGAACAACGCACAGACCACTGTGTGCTATATTCCTTTGACTGTTCTCCCTGCAGTGTTTTCCCCACCCCCTGTTGTTTGGTCTAGTTATTTTTTGGAAAGGCATATGTTGGGGGCGGCAAAGGAAGTCATAAGCCAAGGAATCTGTACGGTTAAACATTGTTATAATGTGACGTGTCCACGATGCTTAATTTTGCCAGGATTGTAGTACCTTCAGTGAATTTCGGTGAAAGTGCACCAAGTAATTTCGCTGAATTTTGGTGAGCGTGTAGTGGTATAGTAAACCTTAGATGAATTTTCGTGAAAAGGGTACCTAGTGCCTTCCGTGAATTTTGCATCATTTTTTATATTCTCTGTAGAGCTTTTCCTTCTCACTGATTTTATTAAGAAATAAAGAAATAAAATCGGGCTCATTGATTCTTAATGTAGTCCCACGTCGTTCTATTCACGTCTGCTCATGTTGTGTCTTGCACTCAATCGTTGTTAAATTATTTGTCATTATACACAGTTTATGTACTATGCTTTTAATGATGCTATAGTGAAGGTTCATTTACTTTTTGTCATTTTAGATATTGTCAGAAATTGTTAACTTAAGTTGCAAGATTGGTGAATATCGAGAGTTAACTGAAGGGTTAGTAATCTTGACTTGTTCAAGGTTTCCCTGTTGTTTTTAGCTTGTTTTGTTTATATATTTCTTATAAAATTCTGGATAAAATTTACTGATTTATAAAATCTTTATATGATATTATCGGAATTGCGGTCGTATGCTTTAAACCTTTTTACACGACCAGTTTTTACGAGATTGTTATTGGACGAATTCTTTATACATGCACTCTCAAAGCAATGCTTACCAGTTAAATGTTGTTATTGTAGTTCTTGCCCATTGATTCATGGGTGTTCTGTTAAGGGCTGTTTACACATGTGATTTGTGATGCAATTTTTCTCCTTTTAACACATGTGCTTAAGTAATGCCTGGCAATGTGAGGATATGACTCATGGTCGGATCCAGCACTAGTTCACCTAGTTTGCATAACAAAACGTTGGTCAAAATAAAATTTTGATTGGCTAAGCAGTGATATGCAAATTGGGTGCACTAGTGCTGGTCCGACCATGTGATTTGGAATGAATGATCGAATGCTTTTATCAGTGAATGTACTTAATCGCATGGTTAAAAGGAGAAAGATTGCAACAAACATTTCTTGTGTAAACGGGCCTTTTTTGTTTTACCTATAGCGTGGTAACAGCCTAGAATATTGTAAGATGCTCGCAATTGTTTCTTTCAATACATTTTTTTCTTTTTCTAATACAGTCATGTTCCTCCTAAACTGATTCGTGAATGGAAAAATATTTTTGATGCTGGACTTCCATTATATCCAGGAGAGGTAGGCCTGGCTTAAATATAAGAAAGCTTATTCTAACTAGTAATTAAGAAAAGACAAAGGAAATCCATTATGTAGATCTTACAGCAAACTGTCTTTCTCGTCTCAAAGGAAATCCATTATGTAGATCTTACAGCTAACTGTCTTTCTCGTCTCAAAGGAAATCCATTATGTAGATCTTACGGCAAACTGCTTTTCTCGTCTCAAAGGAAATCCGTATGGCTGTAGATCCTACAGCTAACTGCCTTTATTTTACAGCTAACTGCCTTTTGTTCCGTTGCTCTCTGTTGAATATCCCTGTCTTTGCTGACAGGCAAACTATTTATAGCTGTAAACGTATGTAAATTAATTATATCAATAATAATTGAATATAAATGAACCAGTTTTGCTGAGGAAAGTTCTCGGGTTTGTTGGGACACTCGTATTTATGCTATATCCAATGTTTTTTTTATTCGAGGTTTTATTGACAAGTTATTATCAACATTGTTTTTGAACGATAGTTACCATTCAGAGAGTAAATTATATTATCCAGATTTTTGATTGTTTTGCTCGACAAGACAATTCAACGATAAAATTGACATTAAGATAATATCGTCTTGGATCTTCAGTACTGTAGTGGTTAAATTAGTGCTTGTGTTGCAGGTTTCTCTCATCACCTTCATATCCTTGGTGAAGCTGGGTGAATTTTTTTTTCTATGGTGTCGTATCTTACTAAGTTATTGGGAAGGAAAGAAAGTATTGCCCATATTGCCACATACTGACAAATTTAAAAGACAAATTATCGTAGTAAAACCGCAGGTTAACTGATAAACATCTGTGGTAGGTTCAAGTTGAATATTCAAACTACATTACTACGACAAAATTATTGTGGAATCCGAAAAAAGGCGATGAAAAAATGCAATAAATTTGGCGAAATTTTTGTGAATACATGCGGGATTTAAGTACCTACCCAAAATGACCATGGCACTACACTCTGATTTGTCGAGAGAAGTAAACAAACTCTTCTCGACCAATAAGATTGTAGTGTCATGATCATTTTGGGTAGGTACTTACATCCCGCATGTATTCACAAAAATTTCGCCAAATTTATGAAACGTTTTTGCATTTTTTCAGCGCCTTTTTTCGGATTTCACAGTAATTTTGTCGTAGTAATGTAGTTGGAATATTCAACTTGAACTTACCGCAAATATTTATCAGTTAACGTGCCGTTTTACTACGATAATTTGTCTTTTAAATTTGTCAGTATGTGGCAAAATGGGCAATACTTTCCATCCTTCCCAATAACTTAGTAAGATACGTCACTATTACTGGTAATCAAATCCCAGCGCGACTGAATCACGCTATATAAATGATTCTAACAGTAACTTTATAGCAAATTACACATTTTAATTTATTCTAAAACACATTTTTAAACATTTACGGCTTTTATTAACTTCAAAGCGTTTGTTTGGGCTTCCTATGCTTATAATTGACTGATTAACTACAGTATATCGTATAGCCATAGAGGCAACCATAACCCAGGCTCTTTCCTCTGACGCTTCTACGTCGTTAAATAAGTCGGTTCGTCCGCAAAAAGCATACTTGCATTGGAAATGGGTGACGGAGGCCACATTCAGACCTCTATTAAAATTAAAATTTGAACGAAATTTGAAATAACGGCTCAAAAGGTCAAAATACATGATTTATTGTTGTACTGATCTTTCTACTTATAATTTAGAGTAAAAGTAAAGAAGATATTGAAAAAGCAAAAGAAGACGCACTTGAAAAAGAAAAGAAACAGTTAATTAACGAGTCAGATTTTATTGAATACCGAGTAAGTAGTAGTATTATAAATGAATAAAAAGTTGTATAGGCCTATTATTCAAGTAATTAAGTTGATGTTCTCACGCTTTCAGGTCACCTACCAATTAACAATTATTGAAGGAGGTTGAGCGTGATATGAAGAATTATCAAGTTTGTCGTTATCAACCGAGACCGAAGGCTGAGGTTGATAACGACAAACTGAGCCTTGATAAGTCTTCATATCATGAACCGAATTCAATAATTGTTTTATTATTTATTTAAAAGAATGAAAAAATTACTTTCCTTTAAAGGAAGCCAGTTGTGTTGTTTCATATTCCCGGCTACTTCGCCGTCATTGGCATGACGTCACAACGTGAGATACGACTTTTTTGTCCACGTTGTGACTTCATAACGTGGAAGGAAAAAGTTATATCCCACGCTATGACGTCTCTCGCGTTGGTCATGACGATTTCACGCATGGCTATTAGCCAATCAGAAGGCATGAAATATTTTGAATAAATAAATTTATTTATCTTATTGTGTAATAATATCTAATTTAATTTTGCTTTATTCTTGTTATCAGAACGCTGTTGGCGAATGGCAACCAAACGAGGACAATGAAACTCCTCACATTCCTCCAAAAGATAATCCTATTCTTGGACACATTATACAACGACTATATAATATCCTATCACCTCCTAAGGTAGCTTTATTTTATTTTGAACTCCTTACCTAACAGTTTACATCAAACCAATTTAGGGGAGAATTTAGAACACAGTCAAATTATTAGACAGCTCACAATTCAGCTCATTTGAACAACAAACTTATTGGCGAGACTATTTTTTTAAGTTACTGGAGTACATGGTTTGTACACAATTAAAATTCCATATAATTCATTATTTATTTGGGCTTATGTCTATAAAAGTTTGTTGGAAAGCCAAAACAATTAACTATTAAAACTATAACATTAAAGGAGCTAGGAAGGGAACCATATAAGTAGCTTTAGAGCAATGTTATGATGTTGATGATCCGCGAACATGGAAATTGACATGTATGCCCGGAAGTGTAACCAAGCGCTGATCTAACCAAATCGATTTCATGTTGTTTTTAGTTAAAGTTCAGCAGTATGTGTGTGCATTGCAATCTATAATATTCTTATTATTGTAAAATGTGTGATGGAAAAACCGGGGAGCGCAGCAACTGGCGTAAGCTGTTGCTGTTACCCTGCCAGTTGCGTATAAATATGGCAGAGTTTGTAAATAAGTATTGTATTTTGTGGTGATTCACCAATGAAAATGCTTAAATTTCAATTGTTTGGCGTTACGGGTGAACAATTGAGTCGAGTTATTCCTATTGGTTATGTGGGCAGGAAGGCAAGTATACGCACGTGATGAGGAAGGACTCCAAACTTGCATAAACCTAAGCAATAACATAGATAATGAGTTCGGTTGAATTTTGATGAAGTTTCCAAATCATGTTTATGCGCTTTCTTTATTGTTATGTGCTAATTAACAAAAGGTCCACAGTGAGATAGTTCCTTTAGAGTTATTTTGATTTTATTAGCTTATTCATTTATTAATATTATTATTGTTTAGTTTTTTATTAATAATTGTTTTTAGACCCCACCACCTCCGCCTGAATTCCCGCCATTTCCTGTAAAGGCCTGTTTTTTAGGAAAATTTTTCAGTGGCAAAACAACAGCTTTACAAAAATTAGTGGGAGGTATGTATTAATACATCACTCTGTATTACGATATACAAGTTATTGCTTATTCTTTCGAAGCTTTTACCGGTGAGATCACGTTATATCACGTTATTAGTTATATCATTATCCACGTTATATCACGTTATTAGTTATATCATTATCCACGTTATATCACGTTATTAGTTATAACATTATCCACGTTATATCACGTTATTAGTTGTATCATTATCCACGTTATATCACGTTATTAGTTATATCATTATCCACGTTATATCACGTTATTAGTTATATCATTGTCCACGTTATATCACGTTATTAGTTATATCATTATCCACGTTATATCACGTTATTAGTTATATCATTATTTACGTTATATCACGTTATTAGTTATATCATTATCCACGTTATATCACGTTATTATTGTATCATTATCCACGTTATATCACGTTATTAGTTATATCATTATCCACGTTATATCACGTTATTAGTTATATCATTATCCACGTTATA
>JAOBAZ010146657.1:0-18611 GCA_026546875.1 Pteroeides caledonicum | reverse complement strand
ACATACATACATACATACATACATACATATAGAGAAAAAAAGAACGTGGTTAAAATGGTGCACTCAAACAGGTGCGGCTATAACAATACTACATAAAGATTGCTTTATATCCGAATATTCATCATCTAAATTGAATGTCGAAAGTATAACGTGTGTAGCAAACAATAATTTACTGAAGTAAACACAAGGCAAAATGTCAGGTATACATTTTGACGTTATCCGGCGCCAAGTAACAGTAAGGTTGAGATATATTTTTGTTTCTTCAGCAGTCCTTACTAATGCGTATAAAATGAGCAACCAATATTTTGGGTGGCATACAATGTTTGCAATGAAGAAGTTTTACCAAAAATAGAGTTTTTTTCGTTCCATGACACAATTATCAGAGAAGGAGAATAACCTACTTGGCATTTATCTCTATATTTTATGTATTAATGGCACACTTATCGATGCCGTGAAGGTTTTTAAAAACTTTGATAACAAAAGCTACATTTCGTTTAAGGGCTTTTTTTAACTTTGTTTATCATACCGCAATCCATATTCGAGATACGATTCCAAACAAATGTGTCGTTGATAATTAGATTCTTTTTATTGAAGAGGGTTTGGTGACGTTCTCGCTCGCGTATTTAATAGTGTAACATAACATTTGGAAAGTCGTTGTCTTTAAGGAGTGTTATCAACGGTTTGACCCGGGGGTAGGAAATTTGATCATTAATACATCTGGTACACGGAATGGTCGGAGAACATTATACCTTTGAACTGACCACTGCATTAATTACATTAAACAACGCATCACGTATAAGCAATCAGTTGCTATGCGACCACAACAGTAGCGATAGGTATATCCCCACTTAATACAAAACCGGGTGTTTTTATACGGAGCAATAATGAAGTTCACCCTCACTCACTAACACGCCTGCAATTAAACTCGTACCCAGAGTGTTTTGCCTCCTCGGCTTGAAGGTCGGTGAAAATAGCTATGGCGTTACATGGTCACGTATAGTTGAGCAGAATTGATTCCGGTGTTTTGACAATTTTCGCCGGCCGTGGAGGCAAAATTCCCTGTTTACGATGTGCCATAAAGATCATAATAACTATGATTGCTATAAGGTTTATGTTGACCCCTTTTTCAGCAGTTTTCTTAATTTTTGTGTTTTTGTTCAGTTTCCTTTGTGATACAACTTATGTTTAGTTTTCCCGCGCTTTTCCAAGATCTCACACATGCGCATAACGTTCGACCGCTGGCCAGACGGCCTTTAACCAAAATCGCTCGTGATTGGTCAGTTCCATTTTTCCTTAGCGACGTGATTGCAACGAATTGTCTAGGGTGATTTTGATATAAATATTCATTAGTGATTTAATCATGTCAAATAATAGGTTGCTACCCCATTGCTAAGGAAAACGGAAGTGCCGAACCTGGAGCGGTCTTGGTTTAAGGCTGTATTGCACTGAATAGAGCTTTTGGGGTTGGTAGAAAATGATTTGTGGACCTCAAGGCAAGAACATATCGGATAAATGAAGTCAGAAGACAAAAGTTGAGTAATCTAAAATGGATAATGCATGTATATATAACAATCATATAGTCAACAAATAGATTACATTTTGTCCTTGTCTGCTCAGTTATACACTGTACACGGTAAAAATGGCCGTATAAGAAGATTTCATCTTACCTCATCTTTTCTTTCCTCATAATCTCTCAGTAAAGGTTCGTTTCCTAATAAACCACATTTTTGACGCAATTTCACGTTATCAATACGAAGACCATCCCGAGCCTGTTTTGTGCGAGTGAGTATATCCCGTTTCTTAAAAAAACAACAAACGATTACATTGATAACATACCTCCGTTCGTCAACAATACCATAATACTATCTACTAGAGATTTTTGATAACTGAATAGAAAGTCGTGATAAGTTTATTCAACGAATTGGTGGTGAATAGAGCCGGATATCCAACACTATTCACCGACACGGAGGTGAATAATTAATTTAGCAAAGACCATTTAAAATATTGTTTATTAATATATACTCATTAATACATTCAATTTCATCTTCGGTGACCGAAATAACCGCTTGGTTTGGTGTTAGATACTCCGAGCTAGTGACGGTGTAACGAATCGAATTGCTTAAAAGTACTACAGTGTATTCTGACTTTGAGTGTATGGTAATATCGGATAGCTTGTCTGGAGTAGGATAGGGAAACTAGAGCAGTGAAAAGAGATGGATTTTCATATTTTTGTTTGGGGGGAGTGGACAAGTCTATGAAGGGGTGTACTATACATTTTGTACTCTCGCAAAATCAACCCGCAAGGAGGGTGATCATATGTGCCTGCAATTTAGGGAGCAATAAAACAATTTCGGCAAATAGGTTAGAAATATACACTAGTTGAAGGGGATGCACATTTTTTTGAGCAATACCAAACATCTCTGGGGAATGGGCATCCCCTACGAAAAAAAAATGGCGTAATGCGTGAACGGTAGTTGAATGCGATGCAAATAGCCTGCAGCCTTTTACCTCTATAGTTTGAGGTTGTATTCGGAAAAGATAGTGTAGTACTGATCAAAAGTAACCCAATGAAAAACGCGTTCCAAAACGCGTTAGTTACCCGTTGGGAACGCGTTCAGAATGCGTTCTGAAACGTGTCCCTAAACTCCCGTCGCGTTCGCATTTGGAATGCATGATGTAAATTAATGTTTAATAACATGATATCATATAATAATGGAATATATTCCAATTATTACCTGGGCAACGCGAACATCGACAAGTTTTAGATTATTTCTCTGTTCAGCATTTTCTGCCTAAAAGTAAAACAATAATGAAATACTTGGCCATATTACCAGAAAATGGTAAATGAATGCGTTTCCAAATCGTGATTTGTATAGACGTATGAGCGGCTGCAATCAACCCTCCCTCCCTCCCTCAATTGTGTAAATATGCAATTCGGGAAATCATGGAGTTGGCCTTCAGGCAAACAATTGCAAAAATAACTTAGGCGCTGCTTTATTTTGCTCTAATGAAGGACCTTTCCCCAAAACGTCGGCAAAACGTTTTACAATTTACCACCTTTTCGCTTTTTGATCTTGTATTGCAAAAACATGAACTTTTTTAATGAACACAAACGGTGATATTAAAAGTACCGAAGAAGGATGACAAAATGTTTGTACTTGACTAGTCTGACAATCTGACAGTTTAATAATGTTTAGCTCAACCTTGTAAACAACTTTGCCTATACGCCAATGAACCATATTTAGTGTCCAATCAGCGTAAATATTCGCTTTAGGTGGATGGCTTTCTTTGTAATGGCCCGTTTACACTGGCGATTTCTCCTGCGATTTTGTCGCTAATTTATGGTTTTGGCTAATGTTAATCAAAAAATCAGTCAGCAGAATAAATCGTGGACTCATCATTCTTCGGTTATAGTTGTATAACATCACTCAGGACCAGATCATAGTCAGTATAGTAGATGGTCTGGAAACTCAATAAATATTGAATAGAACTCATTATCTATGTTATTGTCTAGGTTTATACAAGTTTGTGCACCTTCGTGATCACGTGTCTATTGAATATTGAGGTAAACAACCAATAAGAATGTCTCGGAAAAGCACTCATCCATGAGTTTGAACAATGGAGATTTAAAGCATTGTTATTGGTTGATCGCCCCAAAATACAATTGTCACGTGATAACGAAGGTGCACAAAGTTTGCATAAACCGAGATCAACATAGATAATGAGTTCTATTGAATTTTGAACAAGCTTCCAGACCATCTACTCTACTATGACCAGATATTGGCGAGAAAAATCGCAGTCAAAATCGCCAATGTAAACGGGCTTTAAGAAGTAATATAGCGAGGGAAAGTTTTAGGTTGGAAAATTATAAACAATTTTGCTATCTTTTAATTTAAAATTTAACGGTTAGACTTTCTGTTCATTTTCTTTGTTATCAAAAGAACCAATCAGCAACAAATACAAATCGTGTAACACTAACCGTAAAAACAACAATGAGTTGATATACCTGAACAAACTGCAGCTTTTCTTTCAGATGAGTGAGGACTTGAACAGTCGTCGTTATTTTCTTGCGAAGTTTAAGCAATTCCTGAATAAAAAAAAGATATATATATATAAATATATAAAGGTGAAAGTTGTTTTTCGACATTAAAATGAAAAGAAATGAATAATGATAATGATTCGAAATTCCCATTGCAGGACCAGCCTGTCTGGCTGGCATCGCAACTAACTGTACATAAAATATTCGACGAAAGTAACTATATACAAAAAGACAGTTTTCAATTATTCTTTATGAACACTTTATATATTTCATAATGCTTTGACTAACCTCGTTTCGTTCTTCAATCTTCTCGTTGTATGTTTGGTTTTCGATTTTCAATTGTTCAAAATCAATAAGATGAAGTCCCTCAGCTAATTCCTCCTGAAAACATAAAACGACAAAATTCGTTTTTCTCTGACAAAAACTCTCTTATAAGTAATTGGTTAACCATTATCCTGTAATTATTAAATTATAAACACAAGCGATATACTTTTCCGGAGATAAAAACACAAAAGAGCGGTTTAATTCAAAGGACGCTTAAAAACGCTTTAAACAAAATGTTTTTTTCATGCCGAAAAAGTAGTTTTAGTATAAGTCTACTATGTAGTCTGTCATGAATACCGAATTCTGATTGTCTGGCCTACTAATCTAGCTAATCTGACCGTGAGCAAAAGGCATGAAACTAGCACGAAAATAGTAATCCAGTTTTTAATCACTTATACACTTATATCTTTAGTTTTCCTTGATGAAATTGGCTAAAACTTAGTAATTACTTTTAATAAACAAAATTATAAGTCTGTCAAAAATTTGGGAACGAACTAAAGTATATTTCAAGAAAAATTTAGAATTTAATAGAGAGATGGATTTCTATTTGAGAACTAGTGCCAGTCCTTTTCCGTGTTTTCAGATCATCTGGTAAATATATTCGTGATAGACCACTACTAGCCTAATTAACATAATTAAAGCAGAAAATACATGTTTATTTGCAAAAAAAAACCAACTATCTCAGTATATAAATGATGCAAATGACTGCCAGACTATAGCAGATTTATATTAAAACAATTCGGCGTCATTGTCTTGTAATAAGATAGTCGGCCTTGTCGTCTCACTTGTTAAGTATTTGTATACTATAAAATAACGTATCTTCTACGCGCTGATGGGTTAATAGCCGGTTTTGGATAACACGATCCAGACACGGGTTAAATTAAATTGTAATATTGAGATATTACAATAAAATTTGCGTTGATTTTATTTTATAAAACAAATGGGTAGTGTATTTGGATAGGTTTACCAAACATTTGGGATATTGCTCGAGTTGAGAAAAGCTACAGAAATCACTCACCTTCGGCTCGTCATTTCAGTAGCTCTTCTCAACTCTCGCAATCGCCCAGCGTGTTTGCATAAAGCTATCCAAACACGCTACCCATTAGGTAATATATTGAAAAAGCTATCTTTCCCGCCCAAACCTCACGGCAGGTAAACAAACCAACAGTCGTGCGTTATTTCGTGTACGATCTTAAATTATTCTTACCTTTGCTTTTAATTGCATTTCTCTCTTTTTTAACCGGTTCTTCAACTTAATATTTTCTAGTCGTACCTAAGTGAGACAAAATTTCACACGTTAAACCATTGTGGCCCTTTGTATTATTACTATTCGTATTATTACTTTATTATCACTATTACTTGTATTATTAGTATTTTTTATTATTATTGTAAACACACTTGATTAATAAGATCATCTCGTGTTTTGTTAAGCAAACAGCAGGGGCGGCTAAGCGAGAAAGGCAAAAAATATTTCTTTTTGTCTTTCATTATCTCGTTTAGCTAGCTGAAGAGTCTTTGCGAGCGCGGTTCCCGACATGCACAACGGGGTTAATTAGCTACGTCATAAATAGTTCGTACTAGTGATGTCATTAGATTATGACATCATTATCTAGCAAATTATGATGTCATTATGTATTTGACGTTATAAATGAATGTAAACAACACAGTTATGACATCATAAATTAAATTTTTAATTATTTCTGCTCAGTTGAAAGAGATTGTGAGATCCTTTATTTCTGGGGTGAAATTTCCTGAGGTATACAGGTTATGAAAGAGAAATATTTCATGAATTCTAACACTGTTTTAGACAATACAAAAAACGTATTGGCTGAAGCGAGATTTGAACTCACACCTTCGGATGCCGGTCCACCGCTCAACACATTGAGCTATTCAGTTTGTTTTTATCCAATTTAATTAGTTTTTATCCAATTAATAATATTTCTGTCTAAAACAGTGTTAGAAATCATGAAATATTTCTCTTTCATGTTATTCTCTGAGGATGATTCTGTAACACAAGTTACATAGTAGAAACAATAAACTAACCAACATGACTTCATGGTCTTTCTTCTGTTCTTGCTGTTGATATTGCTCGATATCTTTGATCGGAATTGGTCGTCCAGAACGACTGTTCAACGCCTGTTTGGCAATGTCGTATTTATGTTGCATGAATTCCTCCCTAAAATAAATTTTAATAATCATCACACATCCCTGCTCAGAAGTAACCTAATAAAAAAAACGCGTTTCGAACGCGTTCGTTACCCGTTGTGGACCGCCTTCCGTGCGAGTTCCTTGTCAAATATTATACAAATTATGTGTAATGGAACGGGTCCTGAACGCTTTCCGGACGCGATCGGGACAATAGCTTACTTCAGAGCAGTACTGTCGTGTGGATGTAAGAAATACTATATACGTGTTAGCAAATGCTTGAATCTACCGCGTACTCTTTCGGCAAAAACAAAAAAATTGTTACACTTTTAAAAAAAATCGCGCAATTACAGAAATGTTTTTACCTTGCTTCTTTTACTCTATTTTGCTTTTCAAAACAACGTTCCTTCAACTCTTCAATTTGTTCTTTATAACTTTCTTGTTCACTTGCCAGTTCTGATTGCAATTCCTCGAGATTAGCTTCGTAATGAAATTAGACAAAAAAACGATTATAAACAAACTGAACTGGAATACAGTATTGCTCAGAAGAAACCTAATGAAAAACACGTTCGCTACGCGTTCCTTATGAAATATAATACAGATTTGTGGGTTCGAACACGTTCTAGAACGCCTTCTAGGACGTGTCCGCAACTCGTTCCGGACGCGATCGAAACATTTTGGTACTTCTGAGCAGTACAGTATATTTAAAATATAAACTTTATACTTTAAACTTTCTTTATTGTAATCATAAAGTATCTTATAAGATCAAGCAAACTCTACCATCAAACAAGGCTATTTAAGCCCTGGGACACGATTTTATTTTCTTCACAATTTCCAACAAGTAATGAAAGGGTTTCCACTGAGAGAACAAAGGTAAAGTAACAACTCTGTGACAACATGAGGTTTTGTTTCGTTTTCTTTCAGGTCTCAAGTAAGAATTGTATAAGAGGGGGTTTTATGTCCAAATCTCAAAACCCTCCCCTGCATTTTCCTGGGCCTGGCAAGTTGTCGTATGAAATTTCTTTTTACGGCAACAAACTTAAGAAATGAATTTACATATATCACTTTCGTTGAAACTTGGGATATTTTTCAAAACTAAATTTCCTGCAAGTTAATAAAGGCAATTGGTTAAAACGTAATTGTGAGATATTACAGTAGCTCTCGACCACTAGAAAAAAGTACAAAAAATGTTGTTTTATTTATTAGTTGGTCCTTACCTAAATATTTTATATATCGTTGTTCTTGGTCACTCGTATTCTTCTCGATTTCTTGTTGTCGTTCATCAGTCTACACAATTAAAAGTGGAAAAAACTGAATGCAAAAAATCAAAAGTGTATTTACCCTTTTGTGATTAATCACCCTCAAGTGCTCACATGAAGTCCACACGCAATTTATAGTCGTCCAAATACGGGCTTTTGTAGTCTCATACAATTCACATGAACTTCACATGTACTTACATGCAGTTCACATGTATTCACATGAAGACACGTGCAATTTAGGTGTAGTCACATGCAGTTCACATGCAGTTCACATTTAGTCACATGAGGACACGTGCAATTTAGGTGTAGTCACATGCAGTTCAAATTTAGTCACATGAAGACACGTGCAATTTAGGTGTAGTCACATGCAGTTCACATGCAGTTCACATTTAGTCACATGAGGACACGTGCAATTTAGGTGTGGTCACATGCAGTTCACATTTAGTCCCAAGCAATTCCCGTGTAATTATCAAGTTAACGAAGAATGGTGAAGTTAACATGTATTTTTTCTAATAATGTAATAATACTTACCTTCTTCTTTCTAAAATATTCAGCCAGTTTATGTTGTAGCTGTGAGTTTAACGACTGAAGCGAAGACCTTTCTTCTACAGCTTGCTGCAAAACAGTTTTAAAAAAGTTTGTACTCAGATCGCTTTAAATTTATTAGCCACCATCAAATTTCTTTTCTCAAATTTTATTCAAAAGTCTTTTCTCACAGAGTATCCTCGAAACTTTTAACCAAGATGTGGCGAAAAGTTTTGGTGCTACGCAGGAAAAATAATAAGGAAAGTACAGGTAAATACAGGTGTAGAGGTTTTGCAGACATTTGGGGTAAGTCTTTCATCAAAATGTCAGTAAAACTTGCAATTTGAAGTTTACCGGCATATTTTCGTTATTTCAGTCTTCAGTACGCTTTTTTGTCTGTTCCAGTTGTCTGAGATTACCCTGAATCAAATAACAACAATTGACGGCGACGCCGGGCATAACCGACCACTTATAGATTTGGCTCTGGCTAACCCCAGACGATTTTACTTGTAAGGGGAAAACCTCCCGCTGTCAATGGGTTAAGAAATGAGTATGTTAAGACTATCTCTAATAAAGTCTATTATATTATTCAAAGTATATTACATCACTGCACTATCGCACCTGGTATCTTTCAATTAATTCAGCTCTGTTATAAACTGGAACTTCAACAGAAGATGCGATGGAAGCATTATCATCAATGTTTGGTGTAAGTTCGTGAACAATGTCAAGTGCACTATCTTAAAGAGACAAAATACAAACAAACTCCAGACGGATATTTGTACCATAAAAAGATCTACCATTATAGGTGTATGAATACACAACAAACAATTTTTTGCCAGGAATTAGCCTGCAGTGGCACTACACAGCAGTCTCCCCCTCTTCCTACACTTATTTACAGTACAGGAATTACCCTGCAGTGGTGCTACACAGCAGTCTCCCCCTCTTCCTACACTCATTTACAGTACAGGAATTAGCCTGCAGTGGCACTACACAGCAGTCTCCCCCTCTTCCTACACTCATTTACAGTACATGTCCCTCTCCACAATTTGACTTCACCTCATCGTTGATCCACAACCTCTAACACCCCCTGTATATACTTTGTAAAACATAACTCCTTCACCCATGCAGTCATCAATGTTGTAAGGAAGCACACATGCATGCTGACACAGACGCACACACATACACTTTCTTTCTCAACCTCGCACTAATGATGCACCACAACTCCTCTAACCATCCTTGTCTATCTCCAGTCCTACATATACACCTGGTTACATAAATAAGTCCCTTACCATCCAATTCATCTCCTTCAATGAGAATTGGTGGTGGTGTTGTTGAAGCATCTGGCTTTTGAGTAATAACAGGAGGTTCATCTAACACTGGACTACCACCTCTTGATAATGGCTGTGCACTTGTTTCCATCAATGGACCTTGTTCTTTCTCAGGTTCTTCAACATTTACCTTTATAATAAATTACTATTTTTTTTAGGCACTATTCATCATTGATTTAGGACTGAGCAAGCAGAACAAGTGGCACACCTGAAATGCAAAAGAGGTACACGAAGGGGAGAGTTGCCCTCAACCCTGCTTGATTAAGCCACCTGACAGTGATCCAATGGCTTTCAACATGTTCACTACCATATGTGAATTTGATAATAATTTTTTTTTCTACTGTGGAGCTGAATGTATACTAACGAAAAGACAACTTGTCCTTGTTGTCTATGAGTGATAGTCAAATTGGGGTGTGCCGCCATTGACTATCTGCTCATAGACAACTCGGACTTATTGCCAAATATATAAGAAGAAATTATAAACTGAAAGTATAGATGACATTATTAATCTGAGTTATTACATTAAACAAGACGTGGTGCATGGGTAATAAAACCACATGGCTCCCATCTCTCTATCTATTGTTACTTTGTTTATTTTCTCACAAAACTGTTTTGCTTTATACCTTTATTCTTGCATTCTTTTTTAACAGTGAATTCCTGGGTTCTAACTAAGCTATAAACTTAGTAAACTTTCTAAATGATCATGATCTACCTCAATATTTATTGCCACCTCTTCATTTCCAAGTTTATCTTGCCTTACAGCTTCTTCAGATTGAACAACCTCTGCAATTTCTTCATTTACTTTTCCTGCATCTTCCTCAATTTTTTCATTGGTTTCATCCAAATTTTCTATGGTTTTAATTGGTTTCTCTGTTCCTTCATTTTCTTCAGCACCTTCTTCTGTCTTTCCTGTGACCTCATCAATAACTGGTGAAGTACTAGCAACATTCCCATCCACTGTTTCACTACCAACATTTAACACTGGTACTAGATGGAATAAGGTTGGAAACATTTTGAGTTGGAAACATGATTACTGTGTTATATTGCTACACTAATAAGCCATATTTCCATGTAGATGGGTTATTGCTGGCTGGGAGGTTCTTCTTCTGGGCAATTAAATTGTCAGACTAAAAACTGTTAAGTTACTGTTTGCAGCAGGCACTGCTGCACATGGAGTAACTAAATGGAGGACAGGATGGCTAATATGAGATGCTTAATTGTTTGTTAGCACCTAAATATTTGGGTAAAAAAAATGAAATGCAATCAGACTACAATAATAATGTTCAATAATATACAATAATGTACAATAATATACAATAATCTCTTAAAAGTATAAATAAACACTGAAATGGGTAATTTGCGTACACAACAAAAAATCTCACAAGCCGCAGCGGGATGCATTCAGAACAAGCTTGCCACAAGCAAGTTGTAACAAAGTTGTTAGTTCATCAAGTTGTTACAGGTTTGAGGATCTATGAAGTTGTTAACAAGTTGATGGCTGTGGGATGATATCAAGTTGTCAGAACAACTTGTAATAAGGTTGTAGGATTAAATAACTTAATGTTAACAACATGATAAAGTGAAAATGAAAGTTGCTGCAATTTGTCAACAAATCTGGAACAAGGCTTGCAAACTCACATACAGCTGGTTACTTGTAGCAAGCTGGTAACAGACTTGTTGCAACTTGTGGGATTTTACATGTGTATGAGGCTGATTCAGTCTATTGGATGGTATATTTTATTATTTTGTTAATGTTTTTAGTTTTAGGGAAACTGCAAAACAAATCTTTTGTGACATTTGTTTGTAGAATACAAAAAAATCACTCTCAGAATATCTTAAGAAATGGCCCAAAGAGTCTAACAAATATTGATTAGTTCAAAGTTCATATAAAATTTCATTTATTCCATGTTTCAGTGAAACAATCTGAATAAAACTGAAACAAATGAAATGGATGAAAAAGAACCTTTTACAGTTAAATGCATTAAGATCTTAATTACGAGTTGTTAATATTCCTGACTTAAAAAAAGTAAAACAAATCGCGCTAGTGATGTACCCTACTAAAATGATGCGTATGATTAACTAAGAACGAAGTAGAACGATGGCGTATTCATCTGACTTGGGTACGACAAAGTGTATTGTACCCTAATTATGTATTAGTACGCCGTGGATATCTGCACAACATTTTTGTCCTTAATTACCATAAAACACCCCAAACCTATTCCCCCCAAAACCCTAACCCTAACCCAAATACCTCTCATTTATACCTTGAATATCCCGACAAATTGTCGGACGAATATCCACGGCGTACCAATGCAATGGCAATATGAAATTCAATATGCGACAACAACACAACATCAAACATGTTACCACAAAAATACTGATAAATACTGTTATCTTGCGTTTACCTTCAAGTACTGGTGGCCCGTTTTCTTGAACATCCTCTAAAGCTTTTGCTTCCTCGGCCATGGTCGCTTGTGTAAGATTTTCAACGATATTTTCAGCTGGAGCAGGCGATTGATCAACATTCACTTCGGTGGGGATCTAATGAATAAATGAATACGAATAAATAACGAATAAATGAAAATTGTAAGTTAAAATATGTAAGAAACATTGTCCTAGTAAGACGAGCAAAATATACGTGGGAAACGCACTCAAAATTGTTCGAAAAACAACTAGTTCAACCGACCTGAGCTCCTTCTTCGTCCGCCATCTTGTTTTCACCGTTGTTGTCTGTATCCATGGTGATATTACATCATTACGTCCCAGTCTTTTTTTGTCGCGCACGCTCAGTACATGATATTCAGCATTTTCTTCAAAGATGGTGTTCGCTAAAACATTTAAAATATTTAGAAAACATTTAGAAAAGTAGGTCTTGTATAAATAAAAACACTTTTTTACACGAATAATATTTTATCAGCAAGAACACACCAGGAATACGCTTTATAAATTGCATATTTTAATTAAAATCATCCATCATTCAGCCACATTTCCATCTCCCCAAAACATCAGATCACCCTAAATATCCATTGTCATACATCTCCATCACAAACACAAATGCATCACAAATCAATGTGACGTCAGCAATGCAAAGTTTCTGACCAATCAAGGCATTTCATTACCATATAAGGTAACAAGCCCTCGAGCTATTGTTTTATCGAGATTGATAAGGCACTCCGTCCATCTTTCTTTTTGCTTCAAAGAAACAAGTTTTTTCAATCTTAACCAACAACGTTTCACTAAACCGTTTCAAAGATGGATGATGACGTTGCTGCCCTCGTTGTAGACAATGGATCTGGTATGTGCAAAGCTGGTTTCGCCGGCGATGATGCTCCAAGAGCCGTTTTCCCATCCATCGTTGGTCGTCCTCGCCATCAAGGTGTAATGGTTGGTATGGGTCAAAAAGACTCTTATGTTGGTGATGAAGCCCAAAGCAAGAGAGGTATTCTTACACTAAAATATCCTATTGAGCACGGTATTGTTACTAACTGGGATGACATGGAAAAGGTTTGTATTTGTCGTGTTTTTTTTACAGAAAGTTTATTTTTCTTAGCGTTAGAGTGGAAAAACAAGCTTTTGACGATTTTCACTTGAGTTTCTTGTGCTTTTCTTCACAGATATGGCATCACACATTTTACAACGAACTCCGAGTAGCACCTGAAGAACATCCAGTTCTTTTAACAGAAGCACCGTTGAACCCGAAAGCGAACCGAGAAAAAATGACACAGGTAAAACTAGAACTAATTTCGGTTATAAAAATACTTTTGAAGAATGCAGTATTATGCAAAATGATTTTGCCTTTTAAGTGTGCAAATGCAATGTGGAGAAGAAAAGCAAAAAAAAAGCAAAGGAATTGCTTCTGGTGTTGTTGTAGCTTCGACCAAGGTTTTGACAAACTTTGCCTTTCGACTCGTTGAATTTGATTTTGAATATTAAACATAAAACAACTGTTACTATGTAAAATAGTTTAATAAATAATACAATAAAAACCTCAAAAATTTGCTTTAAACACACTAATTATGATAAAATTGTAGGAAAAACTTCATTTGTTTAAAAACATAAATAAGAAATATATATAATATATCAGCCTGGCGTCTTACGACTTGACATGAATGAACGCTTGCCGATTGATTATAAAATCGCTTGCATCATGACATGAGTATTACCATCAAGATATCTCAGAAGATTAAAACTATATATAAAAGCAAATTTTATGTTTAATTTTAGATCATGTTTGAGACTTTCAACACTCCTGCAATGTATGTTGCCATTCAAGCTGTGTTATCGCTGTATGCTTCTGGTCGTACAACTGGTATCGTCTTTGACAGTGGTGATGGTGTGTCTCACACTGTACCTATCTATGAAGGTTACGCTCTTCCTCATGCCATTCTCCGTTTGGATTTGGCTGGCCGAGATCTTACTGATTACATGATGAAAATCCTAACAGAAAGGGGTTACTCCTTTACCACTTCAGCCGAAAGGGAAATTGTGCGTGATATTAAAGAGAAGTTGTGTTACGTAGCCTTGGATTTTGAACAAGAAATGCAAACAGCAGCAACTAGCTCGAGTTTGGAAAAAGCCTACGAACTTCCCGATGGTCAGGTAATCACTATTGGCAACGAAAGATTTCGATGCCCGGAAACCTTGTTCCAGCCAACCTTCCTTGGTATGGAAGCTGCTGGTATCCACGAGACATGCTACAACTCGATCATGAAGTGCGATGTTGATATCAGAAAAGATCTGTATGCCAACATAGTCTTATCTGGCGGGTCTACTATGTTCCCTGGCATTGCTGACCGTATGCAAAAAGAAATCACAGCTTTGGCTCCACCCACCATGAAAATAAAAGTAATTGCCCCACCAGAGAGAAAATATTCTGTCTGGATTGGTGGTTCCATCTTAGCTTCCTTATCCACCTTTCAGCAAATGTGGATCTCCAAGACAGAGTATGACGAATCTGGACCGTCCATTGTTCACCGAAAATGCTTCTAAACGATGACTTTTAAAGGAGAAAACAAAATACTTCTTAGTTCTATTTCTATTCAGGCCTGTGGACTTGTATATTGTATTGTTAACTTGGACAATACTTTGTTAGCAAATGACTTGACTTTGCCAGGGTATTCACTATTTTGAGTTTAGCATTGTTTTGTATTTGCAATCAGTGTAGCTCAAGGTTTTGTTAATTACTGGGATTTTTTCAAATAAATTGTTCCTTTTTTATCATACCAGACTTAACTGGTCGTCTTCATTTATAAAATACAATTGGCTTAAAAGCATTTTTACTGTTCCTTACCCAACACAAATTTTAATAGACCGGTGCCGGTGGTCTATTATGCATTTTAAAGATACATTTTTTGTTTATAAAATGTCTAATTCCACACGAGAAACTTTTTATGAACCAGTGGCAGATTAAAACGTTAATACCTGTTAATATTCACCTCTCAAAGATACTATATAACAATTAGTCGCCGAAGGCGAGGTGATTACAACTACAAGCTCATAGTGACTATGAGCTTGAAATCACTGAGCCTGAGGCGACTAATTGTTTTAGTATAACTTTTCAGATGAAAATCACAAGTACGAAGCCGTGAACTGTGCGTTTATTCGACTTTATATTCTTGTTTACACCAAGGATTACATGGCAAAACTTGATTTTTCGCAAACGACAAAGTCAAGTTTTCGTAGAATAAAAACACCTTGCAGGTCAAAATCGTAATTTTAAACCTCCTTAATGAGGTCCTCGTCATAATTTTTGTTTTGGTTTATGCTTTATTACACGCTATCCTTAAATTTCCAGTTTTTTTCGTTCATGGCAACCAGTGACTACCTCAGAGTCGGCCTGTGTGGTGTCAACCAATCAGATTACGAGAAATGTTATAGTCATCTGAAAATTTATACTAAAAGATGTTAGTATGCTCGCACTAGCGAATATAACAAATCCTGCAATGTGATTGGTCAAAATCGACTTATTAAGCTGTTTATTCACCTACAGGTGATTGTTACAAAATCGAAATTCGCAAAATAGCGGGCTAGACATTACAGATAAAAATTAAATTTTCTAGACATTACAGATTAAAAAGCCTTGTGCAAAAATACTAAAACAGTTATTCGTCTCAAGCTTGGCAATTATCAGGGAACACTTACTTCGGCAAATATTCCCGCTAATCACCACCCCTTCGGCGAATACTTGTTTATAAGTAGATTAGTTAACAACAATGCATTTTGGATTGACAGACTAACACCAAGATACATATGAATAAATCCACAAGCTTTTGGTATGTGAAAGATATCAGCTGATTCTGTGCCTTGACTCTCCTTAAATTACGCGCACGGAATCGCACATCCTGTTCGCAGCTGTTAACAATGTTGTTCGATGTGTTTCCAACAGGATTGAACATGCTGGCCAGGTGAACCGATATTGATATCATACCTGTTCATACCTGATATCAATGTTGTTCTTACTTGTTGTTATCAACAGCCATGATTTATTATATTCCAACAGCTATGAACAACGTTGTTGAACCAACAGGTTCAACAACGTTGTTCCAACAGCCATCAGTGAACAGTACTGTCCGCTCAACAACCTTGTTCAAGCACGATATCAATACTGTTCAGGGGTTGTTGAGTCAACAACATTGTTCAATCCTGTGATATTTTTGCGCGTGTAATTAATCAAATTTAGCAATTTCCCCTTGATCCTGAGGGAACGTTGGCGGAAAACACCCCGTATGATCTCTGTGTTTCCCTGGTTTGCTTTTGTCTAAGGTTGTACCCCGGCCAGGGATGATCGATTATAACTAGTGCATTATTCGTTTTCGGTCGAAATATCTCAATTACCCAGTAAAATGGCGAACGAGTTTGATTTTGAAATCTGGTGTTAACCCCTGTGTTAACCAGACTCCAAAATCAAATTATAAACCAAGGTCGGGAAAGAGTTAAAAGACTTTGCAAACTTTTACTGTCATATAATGAATTAGGTCTAATTGTCATATAACGAACAAAATATCTCTTAGTTTCTTACAAAGAACACACTTTAGGGAGCTACACTAACACTAACTTGTCAATAGATAGCTTAAAAGTCACAGTACAATCCAAAATGAATCATTTCATTTACTGTTAAAATTTCCATACATGGTCATATAACACCAAGATATGATCGAGCTGGACATTCTTCTCACGCGATTTCCTTTGACAACTTGACAAACACCAAAATAATCTAATTGCTAAGTTTCGATAATGTGGAGCGAATATAGCTAAAGCACAGTACATCTTAAACTGTGTTTTTGGAAACTAACTTTATTTATGCTTCATGGCATTATTCCCTAAATTTGCACTGAGGGCCATCTCTCATTAGGCATTGGTTCAGTACTCAGAGTTCTTACAAGGCCACCTACGGTAAGTATGCGGTGTTTGGTGGAGTCAAACTGGAAGCGATATTATCAAAAGTTATCCAGCGCAGGAATCAAACCTGGGTCAAAATTTTTTAGGTCTTTCAATTCGTCTGTCTGGATATTTCGCGTTCTGTTCTTTTACTGTCCTAGTATGTTAGCAAGTAAAGTCAGTGGACAGTGTTTGACAATATATAATGTATCAGTCGAACTTTACACGTGTAGCACTTAATGTAAATTATCATTAACAAAGGTCTCATCTCATTACTATACACGTCTGTTCAAAAGTTAAACTATAGTATATCAACAAGACAGTCACGGCAGGAGCTTTGGTGGCGGTATACCATCATGTCGTATCTCTTGAGTAATTATCTTCAAATAACTCCATAAGCTTATCGAAAGCACTTATAAGGTATAGAAAATATTTTACTAAGTAACCTATCTTGAAATGAAAACGCATTGCCACCACGTATACTTATCTGTTATCATCATCTTTGGTGTAAAGCATAATCGTTTGCGTTTTTCGCCTTGATAAGATGCAGTAAGCCCATATATGTAGAGATACTTCACGTAAGCACGCAGATGCAACATATAACTGTTAATTATATATTATCAATTTTTAAAATGATTTCAATAAAAACATAAACCGTATACACTTTTAATATAAAGAATCGCCCGTATTCACTTGAGAAACAAGTTTATGTTGCATACATAAACAAATCTAACTGAATTTAAACAAATTCCTTCATTTTATTCTGTTAAATGCCAGACGATGTCACTTGTCAACAGGAAGATTCCTCAAATGGCGAACACGAAGCGTTTCGCCCACCCACTATAATAATTCCATGGCAATCGAATTGGGAGGCTAAACAGGTGTGGCCGCGTGTGCATAAAAGTAACATAGACGAGGCTTTATGGGTGTGGTTACTTGTGCATTATAATAAATACAACACGACGGTTTGTGTTGTATTTGTAATATACAACGTTGAGCCGAAAGCGAGACAATTTAACCAACGACTGCCTGGAAGTTTTATAAAGACTTTGTGCCAGATGAGGAGCGTATTTTTAGTTTCTAAGAGAGCTGCACAAACTTGTTTGGTCCATTGTAAAAAGCCATTACAAAGAAATGGCATCACTGCAGAACATTTGGGAATGTGTTTGTTACAGTTTGTCACCAAATTGTTAGTTCAAAATAGTTGTTGAAAAATACCTTGGATAACGTTTTGCTAATGATCAAACGTTTTAACTTTTAAATTTGAAGAGGTTAATTTGTTTAGAAGCAAACAATAACATATAATGAAGCTTTCTCCATCATTCTTTTTAAACATTGTTTATTCATAGTTAAAATGTTTGAACATTATTAAAAAATGAGGACACTAGCTTACGCCTTCAGAAGAATATCTCGTTGTGTGAATATCTGTAGGTCAACAGAAAACTTTTCTTTGACAAGCAATGTATAGAGGAACATTTGACATTTGATAAGTATAGAAGTAGTTTTGTAGAAATAAGATGTTACTCAGAGCTTCACGCTTCTAGCGATCTTCAGACAACTTGTTCTATTGAGAGGTGAACAAAGTTTTACGATACCACCGTAAAACTTTGTACA
>JAOBAZ010146546.1:0-10830 GCA_026546875.1 Pteroeides caledonicum | reverse complement strand
GTCAGGCAAAGGTGTGGAGGTTTTGCGACCCACGTTGTAGGGTGGGGTTAGGGTGGGCCGTTTCTTTGACTTGCCCTGTCCGCTGGAGCCGAAGGAGCAAAAAGTACAGTGTTTTCTCTCTATTTATACCCCCAGTCTCTAATCTGCATAATTGCGCGTTCACTGGACCGCTCTATTGAACAATTATTCTTTTATTTTATTTGCATCTCATTATGGGTGTTATGAATAGTATCTTATTCACAACACTCATAGTAATTGCTCAATAAAAAGATATGGAAAAACGTCTTGATCTGCGACCCTCTTACTCTACTTAGTCTCAACAAAAAGTTGCAGCAAAAAAAACAATATCGCCAACGCTCCTTCCACCTTTTTTCCCATTCTCCTAAACTAACCCATACTATCTGATGGTGGAAGATACGATACAGTAACGCGTTTTTTCAATAGGAGTAATCCTGGGTTTCCGAAGGGCTTCTTGGAGATGAGCGGACAGCTGCATCAATTTATGGACGAAAAAGGGCGTGGCTTGTCTTGGCGTGACCCTGGCTTGTAATTGCTCTCGTGTGATACACTTTAGGTAATCCTTTACTGATTTATCAACAGCGGGGTTACCTAGTCCAAGCCGTTTACCCCAATCACCTTCGCGATCATTTCCTTGAAATATGGAGCGCACTTTTCCGACGTATGAATCGACTGTTTTATAAGATAATCGCATGGGGCGTTGACAATTATACTGGCCACCATTCCCTAAAAATTGGCAACCATTTTTATGTACTTGCCTAAAAAGGCAATCATGGTGATCTTTAAAAATCAGAAAATGAGATATATCGCGGGGTGTTACCGTAGCCAAGGTGACATGTCCGGGTAGTGCGCGCAAGAATTGTTCCAGCTCCCGTTGCAACGAGTCTTTCTGCTTCGCGTACCGTGTCGTGATGTAATAATCTATAATTTCTTGAAAACGTTGATCAACTTCTGTCAAATCAAACTTTAGCTAAGGATCAGGCTCGGAGCGAATGCGAAACTTTCTTTTGTATCCACATAACTGACAAAAGCGAAAATGGTGATCATTGGCGTGATGACAGGAAGGACATCTGACTGAGGGTACAAATAACTTTGCTATGGGAGGTAATATCTATAAAAGTCACAAGAAATGGCTATGTGTAACGACAATATTTTATTGATGTGGTATATGCTATGCTCTGTAATATATGTTATTACAAAGACAATGTCAAACTATTCGAGTGTGTATAGGCGGAAATAGCTCGTGCAAAAGTACATAAAGTCAAAATTTAATTGAAAATGCCCACAGATCGCCAGCCCCGCTAGAATGCCGAAGCCAACCATTTCCTGACGGAACCAACAGACCTTGTGGGTCGCCCGCGGAGGCGATTTTTAAGGAGACAGGTGTGCGCTTGCAATAAGGGCCACCAGTATCGTTTAGGATACGCGTCCAAAACAACCATAGTGCACGACTGTTGACATGACTGCAGGAACCAAAAAACTGGTCCCACCAAAGCGGAAGGTGGGAAAACATAAGGCCGTTGCATGATTGCTGCATGGGCCGATAAATCCTGAGCGAACAGGTTAACACCGGATGACTGCGGTGTGAAGTGAGGTGTAAAATGCGGCAAGCGGTTGCCATCGTGATCAGTCATAGTGTTCGAGTCTAAAGCCATGCGATCGCATGAATAACCTTGTTTTCCACCAAAATGACTTTGTACCACTCTCCAAGACGACGGATATAATTGCATATCCGAAGTAGACAAACGTCGTGAAGGCTGGTCAGCTGGGTTGTCACGTGATGGCACGTAAGACAATTGCAAAGAGATATTGATAAATATCTCTTTGTAATATTGATATAACGATGCGATAAAACGCTTGTTTTTTACAACATTGAATGTTGTAAAAAACAAGCGTTTTATCGCATCGTTAAGAGAACGGCTTTTGCCACCTTGGTAATTCCAAGACTGAATAACTGCTTGGTTCTCGACCATAACATCTACCCATGCATTCCAGAAGGATCTCGCCGTACTCTAGTAATACTTTTTCAATTGCTGTCGCTTACTTTGTGGATATGTCCCCGGAAGCCTCGTCAGCCGTCCAATAATACGAGACGTCCTGCGAAACCGGTGATAATATGGTTCCCCCCCAACCGAAATTCGAGGCATCCATCGCAAGAGAGACTCGGAAATGTCGCTCTTGACGCCATGGTAAGGGCTCATCCCAGTCCTCCAGGAAAAACTAGTGTTTGATTTCCGCCTTCAATTCGCCGCGGAGAGGGATTGGTCGTTTTCTCTGCGCAAACCCTTTGAGATCATGCGATTAATTTCTCTCGAATAATTTGGGGCAGGCACCGCCAGCGAGAACGACACACATTCTCCTGCTAAGCGTTCAAGCGTTCACCCATTTTCCCACGGAATGCGGCTGAGACATTGCTGTCTCCAGATCAAAGTCAAAATTGTCATCATGTTCCCAAGGCGAAAATAGTTCCTAGTAAGATAGTGAACGAGCGTAAGGATTAGCCTGAATGTAATCCCACTGCAAGTCAGCAGAGAAATTACAGCTTTCGCCAGATAACATTAGGAGGGTTGTTGTAGGTACCCAGTTCAAAAACTGCCCGACTTCTCTTAGACAATCTCTAGACCTTTTAAGACAAGTAAAACCCCGCTTTATCCCATGCATGTATATACGGACATATCTTTTATTTATTTTGTCTTTTATTTATCATTATGGTTTAATTTTAAAAGCAAAATGTACGTAAATTGTCTACTTAAATTGAAATGATCCCGTTAAATTATCAGTTTTGTCACTAAATTCCACAGAGTCCGTAGGTTTCAAGTCCAGGTGTTCGAGAGATGTCGCAGCACGCTTTGTCAGACTAGCTTTTTCGCACTTTCAGGTTTTGCCGTTGAAGACTGCGTTTCTGACTTTTTGCCGTTTGCGGCATTGTGCCTGAAAGTGGCCTGGACGATTGCAATAAAAGCAATGTGGGGCGCCAGTCGTCAAACCAGCTGAAAATCTAGGTCTGCATGTGAAGTAAGGGCCTGTGGATGATCGAATATCCACCCGCAAATTTCGGTCATAACTCTTTTCGACTTTTGACAGAACATTAAAGACCTTTTCGTGATCCTTGTCGCCAATCACTCGCCACTTGGCGGCTAAGTTGTCTGGCAGGACGCGGTCCCAATCCAGCCCAGCTAACTAAATCTCCTGCATTAGCCTCTTTTATATTAAAGGGAGATAAGAACTGGAGGGGATCGTACATGGCTGCAATCGCTCTCAAAACAGTACGTTTGGTCCAAGGTTTACTGGATTCAGGTAGCTCGATCTGGAATGTAAAAACACCGTCCATGGCTCGCCACATCACTCCCAGAGTCTTCGTCTTCACAAGGCCATTATCTTCTAGGATATCCTCAACAATTGCCAGCTCATTCGAGGCCCATTTTGCATAGATGGAAACCTGCCGATCCCAGAAGGGAATTAAGCTGGTGTTGAAGCTCTCTCGCGATCTCGACTGTCTCTCGAGTCCAGGAGGTCGTCGACATACATGGAGTTGTTCACTGAATCTGCCGCGTCGGCGAACTCTTCTGAATGTGCTTTGGCGTGCGTTTGGAGAACGTACTGCGAACAAAAGAGCGATGCAGTGTTTCCGAACACCAATCTCTGGAACTCATACACAGTCGGCTCGCGTTCCTTAAGAAAATCACGCCAAAGAAACCTGTAGTACCTCCTGTTTTCCTCACGAATTCCGACTTGCAAAAACATCTCAGAAATATCACTGCTTAAGGCCACCGGTGCTCTGCGAAAGCGCGTAAGGACCTCTACGATTTCTCTCTGCAGTTTCGGTCCGGAAAGTAGAGTGTCGTTCAAGATATTCCCGTTATTTTTCATCGCTGCATCAAACACTACTCGAACTTTCGTGGTATCCTTGTCGGGTCGTATTACAGGAAAGTGAGGAACGAACCATTGGTCTGTCGCTTCGGACTTGGCTACTGGCTGTATGTAACGTTTTTCTTCATAACTCTTGAAGATCTTGCTATAAGCAGACATCACTTCGGCGCCCTTTCGCTTCAACGACCTTTCTTGACTCTCGAGACGATGCATAACGGCTTCGAAGTTGTTCTCTAGCTTAGGTTTCCCATCCTTCCAGGGCATGCCTAGCTCGTACCGCCCGTCTTTAAGCTTGAGTGTACTGGAAACTCGTTCGACCGCGCGCTTGTCATCGGGAGTCATGCTCATGTTCGCTTGCTCCTTGATGCTAATAGACTCCAACTCTCAAAATTGACGAAGGGCGTCCACCGGTGGTTGCTGCTGGTTAACTTGGTGTTGATTTGTACGATAGGTTCGCGTGAAGTGAGCTCGTGTTTTTTGTCGGAACTCACTGCCAATCATCACATCAATTTGGCACTTCGAAACATTCTCGAATGGTATTTCACTGAGATGAGGCCACTTCTTTATTTTAGACCATTGCACGGCTGGTATGTCGCTAGAAATGTTATCTAGAACATACGCTTCCAGGGGTGACGAGAACTTTCCATCGATGCTACTCACTGACACCTCTACTCGGCGGGATTGATGTCTGGTTTCATAACCACCTGTTCCTGAAATGGTCAGCTTCAATGGCTTTCCTTGCAAACCCAGCTCTGCGGTAGCGTTTTCTGAGACGTACGAACTAGTGGAGCATGGATCCAACATGAGGTTAATCTTTAGCGCTTTGTCGCCATTACTTATGACCGCCGGAAGGACCATGAAAGAAACATTGTCAGAGTTTACGGTTTTATATCCATTCGTTTCGGTGCAATATTTTCTCCACCCTGGGTGAAAACTGGTGCGTCTGGTCGTAATTGTTGGCCAACTGTTTTAGTAATTGTCTCTTGACTGTCGTGAGTGTTCTCTACCTGCTCCTCGCCATTCTGCTCTGTTGTACGTCGAGCTTTTTGTTGCTCAGTGTCAGCCCCATGAAGGTAGCTACTATGCTAGGTACTTCTACATCCTCCAACACCACACACGCGACTTCTGAAGCAATTTCTGCTGTGATGTCCCGCACCTAAGCACTGGAAACAGCGGCCAGTCGTTTTAATTAATTCTCTTCTTCTGGTTGAACAGTGGACAGACCCAAGCGGGGGTGGTCTTGATTGCATTTGTCCACTACACAACCCTTCACAGACTTTGTCTTGAACCCACGCACACGTTGCCTCTCCCGGTGATGACCGCTCTCACCTACCTCCTGGACGTTTTTCTTATGAAGTCTATGCACCTCTTCTCTTGATTCTTGGATGATTTGTAGCCGTAGCTCTATCCATTCAAGGAGTGACTCAAAACTGTCTTCCTGTGAATGGTCTATCAGCCAATGTTTGTAACTTTGTACATCTTCTTCTGGCAGCTTTTCTTTAGCAGTCAGATTGAGGCTCTCGGATTGAAATGACCCACTATTCTTTACTCTTTCAAGAATTGCTTGGAACTCCTCAAGGTCTTCCAGGTTGCGGTGTCGAAGCTTCCTCAAATTTTTCAAGGTGGTCAACTGCTTTATTTGCAACCTACGCTGCCCACCATATCTCTTTTCTAACTTCTTTGCTCTTTCATATGCACCCTCTGTGCAACCAAGATCTTTGACCAGTGAATGTGCCTTTCCAGACAAGCTACTTAACAACCGAAGCATCTTTTCTGCAACTGGAACATTGAGGCAGTCCACAACAGACATGTCAACAACGTCAACAACGCTGCCTTCCAGGGCTCATAATCACCTGTCATCTCCAGAAAACTTTGGCAGGTCGACACCTTTAACTCTAATGGGAGCAATCTGCACATGCTCCTAGTTCTTGGGTAACTCCAAACTTTCTTCAAACTTCTGACTGTTAAGAAAATTTTGGACTGTCTCATCTGATTTGTTCGACCTTCGCTCAGCTTCCTGTGCTCTTACTGATTTATTTTTGCCACTTGTCTAGCCTCTTCTGTTCTCTGCTTGGTGAGTTGCAGCTCTGCCATCAATTTTTTCACCTCTTGCTCCTTTTGTTTCTGTTCATCCTCCATTTCTAGTAGTCGTTCGGCTGCTTCTTTTCCTTCCCTCTGTTTCTTTTCTATGTTTAAGGACACTGCTATGGACTGCACATTGCTACTTTTATGAGAACTCATTATTGATTCTTGTTCCCCATTTTCAAGTCTCTCCTGCACATGTTGTTCAGCTTTAACTATGATTAAATCTACTGAAGATCCAATTTCCTCAAGCTCTTTGTCCAACGCTTCAGTAATTGTGTTGGTGTCATCTGCCATACTGGTAGCATATATTTCTTTGAAGGCACAAATAATTTTATCAATTATATTCATCTCAACATTAACTTTATTAATGGCTCTCCTTATGGCATCCTTGCTCCGTAGTGGAACACCAGGCAATTGTTTCTCAATAAGATTGTTCAATTGATTCCTTGCTTTGGTCAACCTGGTTTTAGCTGACTTTTTATTGTTTCTTAATGCTTGAATGTTTGTACTTACATTTTCCTGCTGTAATACCACGATTTCTTCTTCTTCTTGCTTTCCTGGTTGGTCGGAACAACATTGTGAACACTTGTCGTCTCCACTGTCTGGTCTTTCTCTTCGCTCGTAGTCGTAAAGTCTTGTTGTCCACTCTGATTCACTCACAGTCTTCGAAAATTCCACTTTTACTACAACAGATCCGGCTCGAAGGACCATAATTGTTTTCCCACGGTTAAAAACACGTCTCGCTGGTTTGACCCACCAATACAACAAAAATATAACGCAAAACTAACAAACAAAACTCGTTCAGTTCAATATTCTATTTCCATGTGCTCAACAACATCGCCACCACACATCATGCACAGCGGACATACACAATAAAGTACTTCATGCAAGAACAATGGAGAAAGGAGAAAAGACTAGTTTTGGGAAACACATGTCAAATGTTTTGTTCATACAGTAGTACATAATAGATATCACTATCTCTAAATACAATCTGTTTAATTTGTGCCACAGCTGACCTGTTTATATTATGGTGGTGAAGCCCAGCTGACAACTAATTTGTTTATGCTATGCAAATTTCAGATCATTATGACTGAGATAACTTTCACATTTTGTAACCGTTAATCCCTTGTAAACATTGCCAATTTACTCAGAATTAGCTTAACAATAACATTACTTTGTTCTTGAAAACCAATCTTTAAATTTGAACCTAAGTCAGAATTCTTGTTGTTCATGTTCTTATATCAAAATAATATTGTACTACTAATGATTATTGCACTTATTTATGTTTGTAAATAAACATGGAAATATGGATGAGTATTCTATAATCGCTCATACGATTACTTAATATATGTAGACTATTAGAAATATTTAAACAGCATGATGAAATTGTGAAACTGGCTTTGCTGCCAGTACCACCTTAATTAATACAAAATTGTAATAATTTTCTCATTGTCTGCCTAACCTGTCAAAAAGTCTCTGCGGGGGCCACCATCATCGACAGCAGGTTCACCCACAAAAAACATTTTCAGTGTGCATTTTGGATCCACCCATGGTCGTTTACGAGCGTCTACATAATCATCCCATAGGTGTTTTCGCATTGGATGCAAAGCTTTGCAAAATGTTTTCGTAAGGTAATTTTTCATCAGGTTCAATCAGGCTCATGTCATCGTTTGTTTCACTGGGGACAGTTATGACTGAAGAAACATCCAGTATGTTACAATAAGTAGCTTCAGAAGAATTTGTTCTGCTCACAGCAAATGTCAGCATGGGCTTCAGTGTCTGCTACAGAAAATGTTTTATCACAACTAGGGCACATGACCATGGCATTATTGTCTGCATTGAAAGGCCCATTATTTACTCCAACTTCATCTACCAAAACGACATCTGGCTGCGGTTGTTCACATGTAGCAGATTCTTGGCGCATGTGAAACTATACTCTATGGCTACCACAGATCTGATGTAAATTGGTCCTTGTCCAGCCACATGCTTAATCATTTTTCCACACCATGGTCGGTTTACTTTTGGTTTTACTATTTTACTCCCAACCGCACGAACAAATATAAATTTGTCGTCAGTAATGGACCCCAGTTTCGCCTCAAAAAGTTCGTTAAAGGTTCTACGGATATCATTTTCTGTCGCCTCGTCACTTATCGTGATAGCGCTAGCCACAAGACCTCTCGCGTACGACTCCTCTCATATTTTGTAGCGGGGAACGGTGGTCATATTCGGATGGGGCAATAATATAACATCTTTACAAACTCCTTTGCGCTTGTTTGCTTTTACAGTAGACGTTTGTCGAGCGAATGGCTTTTCCACTCGTTTCCTTGATCTACTCCGTGCCGGAGCATAACTCCGGTTTCTGCAAAGGCCTTGCACTCACCGTCCGTTTCGCAACCATAACTACTGCCAATACGACTGCTTCCTCGACTTTTAGCCATGCGGCGACCGCTCGTACTGGGAAACAAGCTTCTTATATCGGCATTCCTTTGCCTGGAGCTTTCCACATTTTCGCGTCCAGCAACGCGGAGTGTTTCTCTTCTCATTTCTTGAATAATTTGCGCCATTCTATTTAGTATTCCATCGTGATTTTCACGGTTGATTGCAGGACTGTTTCCGTTCTCGTCCGCCTTATTTAATTTGTGAAGCATGGGGGACATGGGAATTCGGTACGAAAGGGGATTTCTGGGGATATGACAGACTACACAACATAAACCAAACATGTTTTATAAAACCAATTACATGTTTCATATAGTGCCAACATGGCTTATAAAAAGGGATATAGTCTATAAAAGTATGGGATGTGGTTTGTTATTGTTAACCCTTTAACGCCCACTGTCCGATATATCGGACAGACGTATAACAAAAGAACAAAAGATAGAACAAAGCACGAACAAAGACAGGACAAAGAACAAAAGAAAAAAAATTGGGTCTTAAAGGGTTAACATTGTATATGGAATAGCAACATGCATTTTTGATACAAACAGCGCCCCATATTGCTTGGTCAAAACGACTTGTGGACTTTCGCTCAGGGCTTCTCCGCTGTCTGATGTTCTCAAGCAGCGCTTAACTCCCAGTGTTTCCTTCGTAAGTACGGTCTCTTGACTCGTGCGCATTTCGTGCGCATTTTTTTAGCGCCTTTCACAAGGCCTACATTTAAGTTGTAGAAGCACATCGTCTTGAGACAGGACATTACCGTTAAGTACGGCGCTGGTGATACTGTAATTAACTGCAGTTACATGGTGTTCCTGTCCACCCCTCCCCTAAAAATTATTATTCACTTCCCAATATCTAGGCAGTCACGTGAGGTCAATCTACCAGGGTTTTTGCTCCGACGCACCTGCAAGGGAGGCGGATAGCGAAAGCCCTGGGAACCAGGTTGACCTGTGGGAAGCCAGCAACATTTGTTGTTGTAAAAGGGCGCATCAATTAACCACCCCTCCTTAGCAAGTTATTCTTCTCGAATAACCACTGACCAGCCTAAGACTGTAAAACCAACCGTTCAGACTTCTAAACAACAGGAAATGCAAGATATTACTGCAAAATACGAACATGTGTTCCAAGGAATTGGTAGAATAACCGACAAGAACAAACAAGCAATTTATGGACAATTCCATATGAAACCGGAAGCAGTACCAGTCTCCCAAAAACCTCGACGTTTACCCTACCACCTGCAGCGACCACTGCAGAAATGGCGACAACAAGTAGTGGAGGCAGATATATTTGAGAAGGTTCCTGAGAATGAACGGGTAACTTGGTGCTCACCTCTAGTGATACAATCCAAACTTATGTGGACTTATACTGCCTAATAAGTTAATACGAATTTCCCAATGAAACGGTTACTTGTTTGCGTTTCTTTTTGTCGCCTTGATGTGCCTTCTTTTGGCAACTGTCCGCTACAATCAGTGCCGCTATCTTTCGATCTTTCGTCTGGCTTTGGATTTTGTTTTGGTGTTAATATTCACGTTAGGAATATCTTTAAGCTTTTTCACTCGTAATGCTTGGACTTTCACTTTTTTCTTCTTTCGCCGTACATTTCGTTCTCGTTTTTATGTAAGATTCCATACTTTTTTGCTAACTAAACACTAAAAGCAGTCGTTATTGACAGTTTATTTCATACGTCATTTCAGTTTTTAAAATTTTCAATTAACCAATTAAATGGGTGAGTAGGTAGGTGGGTAGGTAGAACTTTATTCAGACACGCTTGCCTTAACAACCGTAGCTGATTTCCATAAGGGGCGAGTGATTTGAAACATTTTTACAATAGTTCGGATTTAAGTCAATTTAACAGAATAAGATAAAAATATATGAAAGTTATTAAAAATCATTTACAAAAGAATGACTGTATAATCTCTATGATTTCAGAGTTGTACATTCTCTGAATTCTTCAGGAATAGACTTCCAAAGAAATGCTCCGTTATATCCTTATAAAACTTTTTTCATATTGTTTGTGTTCGGTTTTGGCAGGCAAAGGCTACTCGAATTACCACGAAGGTTGTAGTGTGTTTACTCTTAAGTGAATAGACTAGTTCACTAGTCTATTCACCATGTTATTGAGTAGTTTATACATCGTTGCTTTAGACTTTGCTCTATCAGTTTTCAATGGTTTCCAGCATAATTCATTCAAAGCAAGAGTGATCAATGTCATTTCTAATGTTTGTGATGATGCAAGCTGCTCGATTTTGTAATTTCTGAAGACGTTTAGACTAAGTTTCACAGAATACATCCCACACTTCACAACAGTACTTAAAATATGGAAGCACAATTGTAATATTTCTGTCCGAAACTTGCCCGAGCAATGGCGAAAGTTTAAAAGCCATGTCGAACTGATATTCAATGGTCCTCTTAAAGAGAAATCCG
>JAOBAZ010146435.1:0-10832 GCA_026546875.1 Pteroeides caledonicum | reverse complement strand
CATATTTTTGCATAAAAAATACGGGGACACGTTGTACAACTGAGTGAGACTTCTGTATAGATCTTTATTCTGTGCCGTGATACCCTAGGAGCTCTTATGACAGCTTGCGTCTGGAATCCAGCGGCCTGCACGCGTAACATGTAAACGGGGCTAACAAGGCTATAAAAATGACCAGGCGATCCGCACGTTGTATCCCAATAGGTTATTGGTAACAACGTCTTAAAAATCCCAGTAATTTATTGGGTACCACAACAGTTATTAAAGCATGTCTTATTTGGATACAAAATACTAGATTACCATATCTAGTTAAAATATTCAAGAATGTGATATCTTGTGAAATATACCTGATCCAAACCCTGACCCTAAATTTTATACCATATAAACGTCATATCCTACGGTAAATATGTTTGCAACAAACGTTTACCAGCGTTGTTTACGGCGTAAGCTCAAATAGAAAATCTATATTTGACTTCCACTACAATATAACTTAATGCAAATAAGTCATGCTTTGATGAATGTCGTTGTACCTAATAAATTTCTGAAATTGTTAAGACGTTGTTATCAATAACTTTAGTGGTATACAGCGTACGGTGTGGTTAAATGATGAAACTAGTGAATGGACATAAACATTTTACCAGAATCAACGTTTTACCCAAATAATAATATACTTAAAATCACTTAATTCTGATTGGTTAAGAACAATCCATTTTTTCCAAATACAGTGCCAAAAACGGACGGACACGTACAAAAACAATGCATGCTTTAATAAAATTATTCCTTGTTCTAGTGAAGACAAATTTAAATCTAGGTCGCAGGCTCTGTCCGTACGGTAAAATATTTTGCTTTTGATCTTTTGAGTGCAAACCTCGCCCTTTTAGTTTCGGGCTCGGTCGGTACTCAAAAGATCTTAAGCAAAATACCGTAGAGACATCGTGTTGCGTTCGCTTCAAGAAGCAGTTAGTATGATTTTTCATGCGATTTGTAAAGACAACTACTCGTGAGTTTTTCAAAGCCTTTAAAATACATTCGTGCAATTTTTTAAGGCTTTAATAAAAAACTCACTCGTACATGTTTTTTCCAAATTGCACTCGAATCCATACCTATACTAACTCATATTACCTTTACTAACCCAACTCTTTCAACTATTATTAGTAGGCATAAGTTATTTTGGTAAAATGTTGGAGCGCTATTTAGTATACAACGACCAAAAAATTAAACTGGATGTCTACTATAGTCAAAAAACCCATTTATTATCTATCTAAAGGGCAGCATCCATCAATTTCATATTTAATTATATATCTTCTGTAATCAGTAGCAAATACTGCGGTTTCTTAAAATGTCTGCGGGTTGGACTTGTCTGCCTCTGAAAAATCGGACAAAAATTATACCCGAAAAAACCAAAATGTCAGTATTGACATTTTGAGGAATGGTCCACTTTGCTTCTAACCTTTGCTTCTTTGAATTCTTGTAAATACGATTTCTGGTTAAAAAGAAGAAATTGTGATTGTTGTGTCAATTTGTGTAATTTCAAAATGAATATAATAAGTGGTAATTACACTTTATGTCTTGCAATTTTGGACTCAAATCAAACTTGTGATTACAAATCACATTCCCCCTACGCGGTCGAGCGATTTTGTTATCACGCTTTGATTTCAGTCCAAATTACACTCCACCCAGTGCAATTAATATTATTTGTCCTGGCAAACTGAAACGAAGTCTGGTGACGACGTTTTAATGAATTTTTTTAAAAAGTCTATCTGATTTGTCTGATATCAAATAATTTTGATGAAAAAGCTTACTAGTAAATAGTTGTCTACAGTGCTATTATGTGTTATTTTAGATCTATTTTTAATATTATTATTAATTCAGAGACACCACTTTCCTGGTCAGTCGCTATTAATTAGCGAATATCCTTAATTTGTCTCGTATCTCATTGGTTGACGCAATCCTGTCGTGAATTGTATAATTATTATTAGATTTTTTCGATAAAGACGTCAGGCGTCATCAGAAAAAGCTCGTAAAACTATAGAGTAAGTTATTTTCTAGTTTTTCGTTTACTTGCTTTGTTGTTGAGATATTTCAGTTTGTTTTCGACGTGAAGTGCAAGCTAATTGCGTCACACTGCATAATGAGTTGTAACAAAATGTTAGATATCTTCATTATCACTGAAGTAAACCTCCTGAGAATCTGTGTGCTAATATGCTAGTATGCCATTGAAACACATAGTATTTTTAAAAATTGTTTTGTTGCCAGTTATCGAGATATTACATTTTCTGTGTAGCTCATTATGCATAAATGTGTGACCTATAATTACCACGCACTTGGTAAACAAACTGAAATGTCTCAACAACAAAGCAAGTAAACGAAAAACTAGAAAATAACTTACTCTATAGTTTTACGACTCTTTCAGATAAGACAATAATAATTTTTGTTTCATAGGCACTTTAAGTTGTTATTTTTAATGAACGTATAGGCGCTCAAGAGTGATTACATTCCAGCTGTTTTACACAACTAATGTTATTCTAACTTTATATTATGTGCACATATATGCATTGTACAAAGTGTTAGTGTCCCCCACATTGTTTGACCTCTCCCCCGCCTGTGTTCACACACCATAGAATAAAGAAATGACCAGAACCCTGACTCGTAACGGAGCTTTGAAGTTTTTGTCTCGCGCAGATCGCATTACGCATGTGTCGCAGCCAGTACACCTTTTGCCCTTCATTAAGAAAAATGAGAATTTCATTAGGATGATTTACTATCTTCAAAAATGCAAAGGGAAATTTCAGTAACGTTTATGTGAAAATAGCTTATCGCCGGCTCTACAATATTGTAAAGCCGGCGATTAGCTGCCTCAAAAGACTAGCATCAAAGCCGACATTGCACGCCCAGTCATGCAAGAACATTTCTCAGACAGAAATGTGGCAAGAAATGCCAACCTCCCATTTGGCGAATGCAGAAAAGTATCGCTTGCCGAAGCCGTTGAAAGAAACATCGGATCAATAACAATTCTTAAATGTACAGCTTGGTTTAGGCATATGCAAACTTCTCTTCCACGTTGCCAGACGTTGCCTTGCCAGGGAGAACATTAATAGTTGAAACAATGCTACATACATTTGCGGTACTATTTGCGCATGTGTAAACTAGTATAACAATGTTGAATAGATTTGTGTACATCATCTAAAATGGACGCAAGTTGCATATCAGCTTTGATTGGTTTGTGTGTTAAGATAATGTTACAATTATGCACTTGTAAGCAAACTATGATTTTGTTAAATTTACCATTTCTATAATTGAACGCTCATTCTATCATTTCTATGCCAATGAAAATACCATTTATACTTTTGAATGTCCTTTATACTCTTGAACTTCCAATTTTGATTAATGACTTTCACTGTTTGTGCAAATGCATGCGAATTGCCGGTATTGAATATCCTTTTACACTTAATGGTTTTGACATAAACGTTATTGAAATTACCATTTGCATTTTTGGAGATACCAAATCATCCTAATGAAATTCTCATTTCGCTTAATGAAGGACAAAAGATGTAAACTGTATTCTCTGACCAATAAGCACACAGAACTGGCTGTTTCTAGCTAATAAACTGCATATTTGTAAATAAAAATACGAGAATACTTTGTATCATTGAGTGACCCTTCCCTATACAGTCTATTCTGTGCACACATGCACATGTTTTGTGCGTGACGCGGGGCAGGTAAGCGCGTCGCCCCCTGCCTCCAAAATCCCAAATATATTCCCCCAAAATAAGTATTAGTCCATATATTATGAAACTATAATCCCCTGCGCCCTTAGTACGACACATTTAATTAAAATACGACCAAAATAATTAAAATACGAACCCGCGTGACTGCATCGTTCTGTTTTATTACAAAACAATTACGAAATGGGCAAGAAGGCCGGCGAAACGTGCGATCTTACCCCCTCCCCCAACTTTCTTTTCTTCAACGAGACATTGCCACGCCGCTGCAAATTTCTAGCTACGTCGTTTACACAGAATAAAAATCCAATCTGTCCTGGTATTTTATGCAAAAATATGCAGTTAATTACTGGCTAGGACAAGCCACTTAAGCGTGCTTATTGACCAGAGAATACGACACATGTCGCGTAATACGATCTGGGGACAAAAACGTCAAAAGTTTGACGCAACTGAGCCTTCTGGTTTTTTTTTCTAAAGTCGTTCAAAACACTGTGAAGGATGTCTCAAAAAGGAAATTATTCAGTTTATTATTTAAGTTATGTACTTTCATTGCAATAAAATCAGATGCAATACGTCATCAAGATTATGCTTGTTGTTTTTCGTATTTTTTGATGTATAAAACAAATAGATTTTTCTTGTGTGTGTACGGTAATAGATCACTCGACTTCGTCTCGTGCCGTACTTTTTAGTTCTTTATACGCTATGACGTCATCTGTGATGGCGTCATAGCATGTCAAAATCCAATCTATTTGTTAATTATCTACTACATATAATGAACATATTTCAGTACGAGTTTTAAAAAATGATGAAAAAGAAGTTTCCAGATGATCTGAAAAGTGAAGACACGAAAAAGGACGGCAACTAGTTGTCAAATAGAAATCCATTTCTCGATTAAAATAGCCAAATCTCTCTTAAAATATACTTTACCTCGTCCCCAAATTTATGAGAACTTGAAATTTTGGTACATTAAACATAATTATTGAGTTTCAGCGAGTTTCGTCAAGGAAAAGCAAGGATATAAGTAATTAAATACAGCAAAATGGATTTCCATTCTCTTGTTAGTTCCAGGCCTATTGCTCACAGTCAGGTCAGCTAGTTTTATGCATAACTTTTCTCTTAATTTAAATTATTGCTAACAAAGTGTATAAAAGCAGGAGATTCATTTGCTAGAGGTGTAAACAAACGTTTTGTTTCATTTTGAACTTCTAAATTTGTAAAATATGATATAATAACTGGATATCTAAGTGTTCGGGTATGCCATACTCTTTAAATATAAACCAGAGTTTCAATTCAGAGAAAATCCCTATGATGGGAAATTGGGGATTTTGAACATCTTGAGGTCCCCCTTTGTTATTATGAGAAGGACCAATGCTCAAGTTGGGCTTTACTTTATCTTTAATCTCTTACACTATAAACTGATAAAGTTGAATAGCCGAAAGTTTTTAAAATAAAACGGACCTTGGAGAAACAAGTTGCCTGTATCCTATCTTTTTATTCCAATTCTAATCATTTAAATCCAAAGCTATTTGACTACGCTAAATTTAATAACTATTAAGCTAAAATCGTTTATTTTTAGTTTGCTTTTCATCGCGCAGCTGTCATCGGGTCGCGCACTTGAATGACCAATGTAATCCCAGAGAAAAAGCTTGTAAAAAACACTAAGTGATAAGCACTCAAAACAGGCTTGAACTAATAATCATGAATCTGCAATTTTTAAATTTGCTCGATATTTTTTCTGTGTAGTTTTTATAGTAACATGAATCATTTAGTAAGAATGATTGCCAGCTAGTGGCATATAGTACGCTCCATCAGCTCTGCATAAACTGTTTTTCTAGTAGCTAGGGTGACTGAGGGCTACTAAAGACCATTCCGATCACTGGTCCAGTGCCACCACAAGAGAAAACCCGCGGAATGCCCGAAAAGTATTGCATTATTTGATTCGAATTGGAAGCCCGTGTCGGCCATCCAACTCAAGCGAATAAACCTACAGCTGCTCAAGAATCGAGCCCGGATTACGGGAGTGAAAACATGCACTCATGAAAGTCACCGCGCCACGAATAGCACCAACTGGCAACCATTCCTTAATTTCTTTGAATTTTGTCCAATTGGGTCTCGAGCCGGGCAACATATATGACTTACTTACCACGGATTGAGTTGTTTAATGAGACATAAATGATAGCTTTTTATTTGACACAAATTCGATTTACTAACCATAATGGCTCAAATGTAATTTGAAGTTACTCTGAACTATTAACCTTTCTAAAAAAAGTTTGTGACCCAATTTATCTAGGTAAGCGGTTGAAGCGTGTATGTCACGAGAATAATCCCTAAGCACTGCTAATAAGGATCTAGACCGATAGCCTTTCCAATAATTTTGTTGGGAGAGCCATTTTGAATGACGAAATAATCCTGTTTAGTTAAACGTGAATAACTTTTGTAGCTAATTAACATATAAACATGTGCCCATTAAAAGAGATATGTTATCATTAAAAGCATAAGAAGATTTCAAAACAATTAAAACAGGCTATTTTTGCATAACCCCCGTCATTTTTAGCTTTCACCGCCTCTGCACTCTGTGAATGATACGAACATTGCGTAAATATTTTGACAGCAAAAAGACATAAATATATTTTTAATAAAGATAAACTACAGTCAGTTGAAAATAGCGAAAAAATCTCAAAGAGCATACAAAAATTCTGGCCTGCATACGAATAAATTCTTATAAATACTGGCTAACGCAGTCTTTTTATCTCTATTTCCGGTTTTTAACCTTGCAAAGTTACTTCCGTTTCCTTTCAAGTTCGAATCAGAGCGTTTATAGCTCGAATATTGTAAGTTGTTTTGACTTTCGAATTATGATATTTGGAGTTATATAATATAATGGTTTGTTGCAGCTTAGATTTGATGTTTCTAGTTATCAACTTCAAAACATGTATTTTTTAATTTTTGACGTTTCAAATGAGATATATTTTTGATCATTTCGTGTAATAGTAGATCCTTTCATGTTTTTGTCCGCAACAAATCGCTACAGCAAAGAATTCTAACTTGGTTAAAGTTAATGGACCACGCTAATAGTGCATAGTGTTTGCAAACATTTATTTAAAGTATATTTTATATAATCGTGTCCGACTTAAACCCATCCGTTTAAAAGTACATTGTATTGTTGTTTTCTGTAGCGCTTGTTGTCACAGAACAATAACTATAATTAACAACATAAGCAGCTGGCGTCTGTTTATTAAGTGTTGTAAAAATAGTACGGACACCGAGCAACTGTGAACCATTGTTTTTCTCCTTTTACCTTCTGTGTTCCAAATTAATTAGCAAACATTCACGAAAAAATATTCTATGGTTCAATTTCTTTTTAAATTCACTAACCTTGGTTTACGTTTTAAAATCAAACGCCGCTAATAATTATTCGCTTAGAATATCGAAAATTTTCAGATATTTGTCTAATAATTTTTTTGAAATTTATTACGATTACGACCCTAGTCTGCGGTCAGCGGAAGTGGCTGTAAAGGACAACAAAGGCGCTGTCGTCCGTCTTGTTCCAATCTCGAGAAGACGGTCGTGCAGGGAAAACTTGTGGATATTCTCGTTTTCGGGACTGTTGGTCTTCAGACATTACAAAAATGAAAATAAGGTATCACGCAAGGAGTTTTCACAAAACTGCTTCAAATATGTAACATATTATAGTTCCCTTTGTGGTTTTATTTAAAAGCTGTCATAGTGTTAGTGTTATTTATTTGTCATTCGGTGATTTTGAATCGCCTTCAAGTTAAACGTGAGTGAATGGAGGAACCTTCTGAACCGGCAGACAATTGTGATGAAACGATTTTGGCAGATGGATGGAAGGCGATTTTGGTGGAGAATGATCGCTTATTCTATGTTGAGTAAGTTTCTTTGACATTTTATTATACATAATATAATGTATTCTTTTATAATTACGAATGAATGGCGAGCTAGCATGCTTAAACTAGCCCGTTTGTAAACAAGTCTATAAGTTGGTTTAAACGTGAAACGTTTATAATAGATAAATTTGTTGGTACTTTTATCATCATTGAAAAGTGACGAATTATCCAACAATATCTTTTATTTTATCTTTTGCCAGAAATTAATTTCAGTAACAAATGTGAGAATGAAACCGGGTCTCTCATTTTTCCTCGTTATAGTCGTTACGGATACATTAGACTATTAGTAATGTTTGAAACGTTCTATATTTATTTCTTGTTAATAAGCTAAGCTTTTGTTAGACCTTAGATTATTTAACCAACAGATTAAATAGTACTATAGTTAGTTTGTCTCGCTTAAAGTTTTTGATATAATTATGTGCTTGACGTGTTTGTTTCCGTCTAAATAAACTTGGTGCATTCCGAATGACTTTGTAATCAAACCGACATTCCTTAGCACTTGCAACCGTTCGAGCATTCATTTATCATATTGCAAGGATATTTTAGCCAAGATCCTATTTTTAATGTTTTCACAGTGAAACGAGGAAGCGGTGTTGTTGGATTCCGGCTGAAAAATCCTGGGAAAGTCGTCGAGGTCTGCCGTATGGATGGGAAATGGCACGATGCAGTGCTGGTAGGCGTTATTACATCAAGTAAGACACGTTGAACTTTAATGTTTTATTTCCGATAGTGTTAATATTTTGACAAGCTTGGGATTATATGTGTGGGTTTGCAGTATGTGTGGATGATGTATCGTTGGCAATACACTCGACTCTTCAATATTGAAAATTTGTATTTTTTAAAAAAGACAATTAATTATATATATATTACACAATTTTCGATTTCCTACTTCGACAGCAGCATTATTACTTATAACTTGTTACATTATTAAAATTTTGTTGCACAACCACGACGTTGATTCCACGTTGCATGAACGACATACAGAAAATCCAACATCAAGACGACAAGTCAAGAGTTAATTTAAATCTCCTTCAAAAGCCCTTTGTTGTATTTCTTTATAAAATTAGAAGCAAACGCGTTATTAGCAATATAAATGCTACGTTTTTCCTTAGGTTTAGGGTGAAAGTTCGACAATTACTGTGCTCTTGTGTTGTAATTAAGTTTCTTAAATGTCGTAGGGAATCTGCTGCATGTTTGATTATTTATTTTCTGTCCTATCCCGGAAGAACTTGAATAGCACCGAGGTGTTATATACTGTAGAAGATGGCGTTGTTTACTTGGGTATTATAATCGGGGGTTTAGCCTTTGAAGTGTTGCGTCTTATAAATAAGTGGGAGTTTCATTCATCTTTCAGCTTGCATATGCATTTTGTTATCTTTTAGAAATTTGTGTGTTTCATGTGGTTTGAGGTTTTCCAGTCAACTACATTTCCTTTTATTTCTTAATAATTTAGTGCCTAATGTTTTTTCAATTAAAAATCTTGGTTTACTTTCATGACTCCTGCTTGGAATTAACTGTGTATTTTTCAGTATTACTGATTCTAGTGGGTGAAGTCAGGTTTCTTTCATCACAGTGTGGCAACTTACCTGTATACTATGATTATGATTTTGCTATATGTGGTATAGTCATAATTGTTTTGACTTCATGCTAGTACATAAGTAATAATTTAAGTCAAATTTGGTGATTATAATCTGCATCCATGTTCAATTTAATAAATATTTTCAATTTACCACATTATATATGTATTAACATTGGAATAGTTCAGATTCAGAGTTTCAGTATAAGTGAACAATATAAAATATATATCTTAAAGTGTTGATGCAAATATGCTTTAAGTGCTGTAAGCTTTGATTAATCAATCTCCCAATATTTTCAACTTTTTTTTCTTTCCATAATAGGCCATTCTATTCCAATGGCCTTATTTTGATATGTTTTTTATTTCCAAGGTGGTGTTTTGTGCATAAAGTAGTAAACGGTATGCTTGCAATTTGTCTTAATGATAAAACTGAGACATGTTTTTGTGTGATGCAATAGAGCATCACATATTTCATCAATTTTGGTATTGAATTAATACACTGAAGGCAATTAATTTTTTCTTACTGGAGCAGCCAAAAGTGGGTGTTTCATTGTTCTACTCAATTCATGATTTTACCAGTGGTTGTGAGGAGAGAAATCTAGCGGTAAAACCACCAATCAATTCACTGGGTTCCTGTAAATTTACTGATTTTTATGTTTACTGTGATGCTGACATTAAAAATATTTTTTCATTATTGTTTTAAAATTGTTAGATTTCAACTTTTAATAATTTAGTTAATAATTACTTCACTAATATTTTTAATTCTCTTCTGATAAGTAAAATTGGAGTGAGATTAGACTGTAAAATGCTGGTTTGGGATAATCTTGGGGTGAATATGTATTTTTTATTGGTAACCTTGATCAAACTACAATACAAGCAACACCCCTTGTCTATATATACAAGCAACACCCCTTGTCTAAAACAATGTCTTGTGGATGCATTTAAATGTATCTACAAGATTCAATTTTACTAGCATGCACCCTTCAATGGCTAACGAAATCATCTGGTATAAAACCTACTACTTATAACAGATTAATTACAAGTATGTTAACAGAAAGAAATCTTAAGGATAAAGTTATTAAATATCAGATGTTCACCTAATGTTTACCTACAGATTAATGTTTAGAAAGTTATAAAGAAATCATGGCATTCCTAAGTGATTTCTATAGACCTTAATATTGTGCATCAAATTCAAGACAGGTATATATACAAAAATTTATGGTAATATAAATTGAAATATTAAAATATGAAATAAAATGTATAAAACAGCATCTTTTGCAACATTTTTTGCAATTATGGCAAGGTAATATCCGTTATAAATGATTTTTGCTACCCACTGTTTGTTTCATGTTTCAGCTAGCTGTTTGTGGTTTTCTTGTAAGAGTCTAAAAATATGCAAGTGCTTATGCTGTAGTTGATTATAATGAAGAATATTTCTCTCGTGAAGTTGATGTGGGTGTCCATAAGCGATAATGCAACGCTCACTACGTTCATCGCAGTTTGAGAACTGTGGTCCCACTTCGCTTCACAATATCTGTGCATCTGCGTAACAAACTATATCCCACAAGCTGTTGTCGCCAACATCAGCATGTGTATATATAAGTTAAGCGATTCGTTCAGATTGTTCCA
>JAOBAZ010146324.1:0-10834 GCA_026546875.1 Pteroeides caledonicum | reverse complement strand
TATCATGGGGATGATTTTTGGAATATGCAATGATTAACGGTCATCAGCAAAATTATAAGTTTGGTAGGCTTTAATGTTAGACGCTTTAGACGCGTGTGGCATCCAGTTCAGCATTCGCCTTTTAGTGCAAAGTTCGACAGATCTCTCAGAAAAGAAGCGACTCGTATTCTATAATCAATATGTGCAGCAGCTACAAGTGACCTTGGACCTAAAACTTGACTTAGCCAAGTCATCCGAAAGAAACATAATGGTTGCTATTTTAAGAGCGACCAAACAAATTAAAGTAAAATATGATTCATTGACGACCAAAAGTTACTGATGTAGCTCTTGCATAGACGTTGCGAAACTTGAATCACTAGAACAACTCATTTTTATAAATGTTTTTATAATATCATCTCTTCTGTTGTGTTGAGGCTAGAAAGCTTTTCAGACTTTTGCGAAGTACTTGATTTAGAACAATCCACTTTAAGAAGTACGTGTTCGTTGTTTGATGTTTTGTTCTGTTTTGTTGCCTGCTGGGTTTAAGTAAGTAAAACAGCCTTAAAATGTAATAAAAGCGGTGTTGGGTATGGGAAGATTTATGCATGGTTTATTTGTTAAATATATTTTCAATAATTCTAGCACCTTTGACAAATAATGCCACATGATTTCACTTCGAGTGATTACAAATACTATACTACTACTCGATAGTAAATGGTCACCACGCGCAGCACTCACTTGCGATAGTAACTTCTAGCATTTGTCTTAGTTATAGAAGAAGCAATTAGACCCTTGGTTGGCTGTCCGCTAAATTCAACTTTATGAACATGCGCGAAAATGACAATCACATCTGACACATGCATATGGCGTAGTGCACACAGACATTATCTGCATTTTTAGAATAGCAAGGGGACGCAGTCGTCAAGAAATTTTCAAGAGCGTTTAGTTACTTTGGTGGTAATGAAAAGGTCGATTTAAAAAAAATGTCGAATCAAAAATTTTAATATGCAAAAAGAAGGTTTACCGCGTAGTTAAAAATTGGTTTGAAAGAATATATTTTTAATTGTTCTATTCATTACTGGCTACATAACGAAACGTTTCATAGAAAACACTACGGTTCACCGAACTCATTCGCAAAATAAGCACAACAAGATGCCCGCTGGGCATTAGGGTCGCGTCGGTGTATCCATTGGTGAATTTTAATGCGATAATTCAATGGCATAATAGTAAATGTTGAATCAGCAAAAGTTGCTTTAAATAAACATTTTATTGATAATAGTTCACTACATGAACGATCGAGAAAAAAAATACAAGGGGCTTGCTAGCTGTTAAAGTTTATTGAACCTTTGCATTATGGCACAAACATGCTAACTTTGCTCCCACATGTAGGCAAGGCCTTTGGCTTGACACCAATACACACAAAAACTTGCAGGCTGTTTATACCCATTAAATGGTTCCAACAAATTGTCAACTGGAATGCATTCGCAACACTTGTTGCAGGTCTGTTGCGACAACATCCTGTTGACAGCATAGGATATTTTTACATTTGTTTAGTTGACAGTCGTGCAGGCCTGTAAATGCATGGCAAACCACAGACCCTTCAGGCTTGCCTCAGTACTGTGCTCTTCAACACTTCAAAGGTATTCAGTGGCATTTTGTTTTGATGTGTAGTCTGGTAAATTTTAGTTAGATAAGAGTGGCATACATAAATCGAATGTAAAACGTTGAATCAGTGCTAAATAATAATTTTATTGGTAGCTATATTTCTCAAATGCATGAACAACCGATAAATTATGACGTCACAACTTTTTTGAACTTGAGAACAGCAATTGGTACAATGTACTGCAAAACAGCCACATTTGCTTAGGTTTAACTGTTCTGGAGCAAATAGACAATGCAATTTGATCAGTGGATAGGCAATAAACTGATTACAATGTAGTACATTCTTCAGGTTATATGGAATAGCACTTGCTAGACATATACTTTTGTTGGACTTTTGTCAAATATATGCCTATAATGATAGCACCCAGCTTACTTCATGTTGAAAACTTCATGTTTCACTTCTTTCAAACTTCACTTCAGCTTACTTCATGTATTTATAGACATTCATATCATGATGCAATGGATGCTGCAAAGTGCAGCAGAAATGTACGGCCTTGATCAACACTGGAATTAGTGTTGATCAGATCATTCACATGGGTCCAATGTTAGTTAATCCACAATGGGTCAATTGTTAGTTAATCCACAATGCATGCTAGGTTGTTGCAGTCCACATTGTGATGAGAGTACGGTGATTAACTCCATATCATTCTGTAAGCACAAAAAGCAATTATATGCAAGCGTTAGTGTGTCCATGCATGTATATTTAATTTGTATTAGCCCTTTTAGGGCACATATGGGCAATAACCAATCACATTTATCAGGTTACCATTAGGTAATTGTAGATACAATGTAAGTTATGTCGTTAATTATTTGTGCAATCTCAGTGTTCTTGTATTCAGGCACCATATGGCATTATAAAAATATGTCCATTAAAAATATGTCCAATAACTGGACCTGCACTTTGTTGTGTCATATATGGTTCACAGTTTGTGAGATTCCTTTGAGTTTAAGATTTGTTAAGATTATAAAACATCAGCAAATATTTATTAACTAACCTGGTAGTTGGTCCAACAATTTAAACAGGTTATATTTGATCAGCCAATTACGATTTCGCTAGCCTGTAGGCATCATGATGATACTGATATCATAAAATCAGGGACCGTAAAATCATCACCATGAAGTAGAGACTCTGCTGGAAGACTTACTATCACTATCATGATGATACAAATATTAGATTGCATTTGGCGACTCAGAGAGCCACATTTCGATCAGTTTCATTATTCACCATGTTCCATTGAACAAGACTCCAATGGACAACGTTACTTGACACATTTAATATTTATTTCTTACTTGATAATTGTATTTTTGTGTACCGTTTGTCACTCATCAATTTGCATTGCTCGACATATTTTAGTGTAGGCTTACTGTGCTCGACGTGTGCAGTTGTATGCAGTGTTTCCACAAAAAATTTGCATACGACTTTCACTGTGGGGGAGGGTGTCGTCAAATAAAACAAACAAAAAACTTTTCCGAGGAAGGGCAATAATATTTACCCCCTCACCTCCTAGGGGCAAGCTATTGGAAGGAAATTTCCTTCAAAAGTGGAAGCCCTGGTTGTATGTGTGACAAGCGTTAAGATCAGGATTGCACTTGTTTGCTACATTTTGACATTATCGCTTTCTCGTACAAGGACAGACCTAATATTGCTTCGAAGTGAAACGAAACTGAAAGTAACACCACGTGGATATCAGAGCAACATCCACCAGCGTAGGACCAAGTTGCAATTAGGGCGGCAGCACGAATGAAACTGGAAGTTGCGATGTGGAGGTTGACCTAGTAGAAAATTAACCAAACCAAATTTATAGGTTGTCGTCGTTACTGACGCGACAAATTAGAGTGCAATTGGTGGTCATATTTGTCAGTTTTATAATCAGCAGTTCCTTACGGACACTTAAGGAGACTCCCTACGGTTGTTTATAGTACAGCATGTAGCAAGTGGAAATGGAATTTTTTATGATAACCTGTGTAGTGATCTTCGTAGAAAGTATTGTAACATCTTTGTGAAGTTACAGGCAAACAATTGCCATTTCCTAAATATACTTATTGACCGTTGCCAATGCATCAGTGACGTTTCAAAATAGCCACCATATCACTTTTTGGTGATCCTCATTTCTTTTTCTATCAAAATCTTCCTTGGTAGATACCCCGTGAGTAAAACAACTTGAAAAAGTTAGTGTAGTTTCCCTAAAACTAAATTTCAGCATTTTCGAAAAAGCTACACTGGCTGTTTTTTTTCAAGTTGTTATATGTATGGTATATCTATTAAGGAAGATTTTAATAGAAAAAAATGGGGGCCCCGAACGCGTTTGCTGGATAAACGCGAGAAACATGGTATAGCGGCCATTTTGAAACGTCACTGTTACCATTGCAACGGTAATTAATATATTTAGTAAATGGCAATTGTTTGCCTGTAACTTCACAAAGATGTCACAACACCTTCCACGAAGATCATTACACAGGTTACCATAAAAATTCCATTTCCACTTGCTACATGCTGTACTATAAATCTCCTTAATAACAAGAAAAGGTAGCTTTAGATTACTGTTTTAAATTTTGGTACTGAATTTTGCATACCAAAATCCAGACAGCAACTTTCCCGAAAATATAGGGACCCAATTTAAACTATTTATGCTATAAACGAAAACATTTGCAATAAAAAGTGTTATCAGTGTTCCTGTGCCATTGTGGTCACATAACTTTTGCAGAACCGATAAAGTGCAAAAACAGGAACGTAATAAATCCAGGAGATATTTGCAAAAGATATCCGATATTGACACAATGAAGAATATCGAGCAGTTGTTTTCATGAATATTCGTGTATTTTCTTCATAGAAGGCAAATATCGCGTATCCATGCCATTTCACGTCATATTTGACGTCCATATCCGCTTGCTAAATCTGTCTATTGCCGGCACGGCCAGCCTATCTCTTCCCATTTTCCAAGTTCAACTTCCCCTTTTTCCACGTACAACCTGCTTCCCAATTTTCTCACTTTCTTACTTTTTTGCTAATGACCACCGTCATGATCAGTGATTACATTTTTCTTTAAGATCTTGTTTGAGACGGGAGAACACAATGGCATTGGTAACAGGATTGATTTGCCAAAAATCATTAATTCAGGTAGAAGTCAGCTTCAAAGTATCCTTTCTTCGACTAAATCCATAAAAAAGGTTACGGATATAGACGAAGTCCTAGAAAACGATTCCGTAGATGGAGGACACAGTGGTACAGCAAACCAGGAAAACACGATAGAGAAAGGGGAGAAATTGTCCAACCGCGGCCACGATGGTGGGGAAACCAACACCGAGGAAGAAAATCGGCTTACTCTTCCGAACGGAGTCCAGTTGAAATTTGGAGAAATACTTGCACTTGCTGGAGATTATTATGGTGTACCGGGAAGTCAAATTGTGAATCCTGAAACTGTCTCTCATGCTGGTAATGTGGATGCAGACCCCGATCGTCGGAAAAGATTCATTGAACACTATAATTCTCTTGCAAGAGCACCGAACGAGAAGGTAAACAAGCGAGTAGCGAAACTCGTGGCAATGATTGAAGAGGAGGATTTGACCTCTGATAAGGGACATCTCCATAGTGATAAGGAATGGGATGAAGCTACTGGTGGCGTGTGGGTGGGCGGCGTGCCTATTATCCCTGGCACGATGTTGAAATTGGCCCAAAGCAATTACGACCATTTTCAGCCTCAAGCGAAGCATGCTTACCTTATTGGCCACGAGCTGGCTATAGAAAAAGCCCGCGAAGCCGGAAAAGAACAAGACGTCGAAAAACAAAAGATGCTGTTGATGGAAGCTTATTCTTTGGATGCATTTGCTGGCCATTTTCTCACTGATAGTTTTTCCAGTGGGCATATCAGGTATGGATAAATGATGTAAAATATCGTTTTGACAAAAGTCGTGTATCTTTATGTTTTACACGATCTACACAGGCAAGGCTTGATCAAATGCCAAACTGTATATTCTATATTTATTACATGCGCAAGTTTTAGTAATGAGCTATGCTGTAAGCGGTTTTGTATTAAAAAAAAGTACTTGTTAAAATGCGAGCGGCTGATCTGTATGGGTATTTACAATAACGAGTGCGAAGCACGAGGCATTATAAATCCCAAACACATCTGCCTCGAGAATTCTAACGTGCTTGTGAAATGAGCCAATGGGTAATGAATGAGGAATATTAATATTGATCAGGAGCATTTTTACAAACGCTAATAAGAGCATGCTAACTGGGATACATCTGTGTCAAAGTTAGAAATACCAATTATTGGATTGTTAACCTGTATGGGGCTTTACAACGATGCCAAGGGATATAAATATGGAGAATTTATTGGGTAGTTAGCTCATTAATTATTTATTGTGAATTTCACAAGCATATACTGTATAACACGTGCCTTTTCTTTCAGTGTTGTCCGAGATATCGCCAAATTCGTTTGAACGCACATTTTTCTAGGACAAGACTGTGAGATTTCCTTAAAATAACCGTTTAAATACGCCTAAAAGAATTCGTTTATGACAAACACAATAGAAGTAAATAACACGTTTCTTATCAAAAATAAAATGACTATTTGTCTGGAAACTTTTGTCGTATACAAAGTTAATCACTTAAGTCTTATGCACGTCTGACAGAACTATTACTATTTGTACAACAATGTTGCAATCTCCGATTGTCCGGCTATTGTTCAGAGACATGCTCCAAATTTTGTTTGAGATAACACAACAGGAAATAACACACAATGCGATCTTATATCAAAATTTAAAATTTCGTTTTTAAATTTTAATTGGTGAAATCTCTGTCAATATTGCACGTACAGGTAAGCATGGCACAGCTCAAAACTTGAGTGAGCCTTTTACGAATACAGCTACGTTAACTCCAACGACATATCCTGTGCAGGTTTTTGGCAACAATTAAGCCACAAACGGCTGAAATTTATTTTAAGATTTCCAGTAAACATCCTGTTATCCGAGTTCATGAAATAAGTCTAAATGTTTAGTAGGAAAACAAACTGTGATATATCGTTACACTAATGGTTAATTGATCTGTTAAGTTTGTGTTAATCCTTAGTCTAAAACTTTCATCTGTGTTCACAATATTCAAATTTGTATGTTTTTAATTCTAAAATTTAAAAATTTAATTAAGTTCAACCTCTTGTGTGAACCTTAGATTGAAAACGTACAAATTTCAACAGGAAATTTGTTATGCAATATTTGTTATGCAATGTACTGCATGACGTGCACTCCATAAAATCAGCGTCGCATTTTCAGTGTAATAACAAGTCGTAGAACGCAACCAGCTGAGATACTGGTCTAACGATATTAGGAGTAGTCCACAAGTTAGTCAAGTAGCTGAGATTTTTTGTAAAAAGATATATGGTATTTATGTACATACTGCGTATATACGATGAGTATGTTGGGATATATTTCATGTACGGTCACTATATACATGCAGGGGTATATATAGGGTATGTGTGTACTTCGTGTGTACACTGTGTCCTCGGATGTTCGTGTAGCTACATTAACCAGTCAGATGGCGCAAAAACTACCAACCCGACATCAGGTATATACTGACGTACGTTAATGATATTAAAGAAACAGATACAGTTGCTCTGTTGTTGTATTCACATCCCAAGTCATAAAATATCCCAAGTCATAAAAAAAACGCGCGACGTCAGATCTAGTTTATACGAAGTTTCTCTTGTCTTGCCTTTGCATTTTTCATCTGACATTTTCATCAGTGTTTTTATCATATTATATAGGACTCCGAGAGTTGAACTGGGAAAAAGCACTACTCCAGCTCAAGTCGGTCATTTACTTAGCAAGTACATGCATGACGAGGACAACGTTTATGGCTTACAAGTTAAAAATGCCAGAGGAGACAAGTGGATCTGTTATGGTGATGGCATGCTTATGAAGAAAGAGAGTGAACGGAATTTTGAGCTAGTCGTCGAGACAGTTCAAAAATCTGTTCAACAGATTTATGACGCATTCACTTCACCCGAGAAAGAAGTAAATCCAAATGATGTTACCGATCTATTGCCTTTTGTCGATAGAGATGCGGCCAACAACAGTCCACTATTCCAAATGAAAAATGGTAAATTGCATCGGAGAGCAGATGTGAGCAACCTCCAGCATGCAAAGACAACTACAAACTGGTGGGGAACAACAACAGCAACAGCCCTACAGATTTACAAAAAGAAAAACCCCGCTATCCCGCCTATCAACTTGAAGAAAACGAACTCGTAATTAATATTAAAAAAAAAAATGGTGAACTGAATAATATCTTTAGATAATACATCGTGTAGCTGAATGTTGTAATTATGCCTGAGCGTTGATTGAAGAAGCGAGACAGAGAAATTCAAAATTAAAGTTTTTTTGCAAAAAACGCCATTTTTAAAATCGTGTCTTTTTCAAACCACTCCTATCTTGAATTCACAAAATGTTACCCCATGTAAGTATCTTATTCTTGTATAATATTGTATTGCGTTGTGTTGTGTTGTGTTGTTAGACTTATTGATGATTATGCCGGAACAGCGTCGTGTTCCTGTCCGTTTTTACAACAATTCCTCGGATTTGTCAATGAGTTTAACCCACAAATTCACAAAACGACCAGTGCATCCTTCTTAGATATTTCAGAATTTAGTAATAGTCATTGTTTAAAAACGCCAGTCTCACAGATTCTCAGAGCTGTCTGATGTTGTCTTCCTGCTCGGGGGAACTCAAACCAGCTCAAGAAACAGTTTCTGGCGACAAAACGACGCTAGTCATGTTGTTTTATCCTTTTAATTTCAATGTTAAATGAATCTTTAAACAAAACTTTCGAATTTTAAATAAACGTCGCTTAAGCCTCATCCTTGTTCACCATAACCCCGCTCATTTCATTTCGTCGTAGTAAAAATATAAAAGATTGTGTGGTGGACAGCGCCCTGAAAAAACACACACCGGGGTGGCAAGAACTTTTCAAGGCGACCGATCAGGATGTAACACTTGAGCATTAATCCTTTGTGTTACTACCCAAGCCTCAGCACATCAGTCAGAACACAAAATCAGACATATTATTTTACTTGTACATCCCAAAATAATATTTATTGCATCCCTTGTGATAATTCCCAAAACTCTACATCTTTGAAAGAAGACGACCTCTCGGAGACGGGTTTCCCTAATATCTTCGCTTCGTTAGAAATAATATTGACGAACTTGTTGTCTGCTCTTTCGACTGTAACTATCACTCCATCACAGATTTGAGAGTGTGTGCGTCATCTCTGTAATTTCTGGTGGCGATGATAATAGCCAGCGTGGAACATTTAGGTACTACCTTAACCAACTGTTTAAGCAAACGTTCTTCATTATGTTTAGTTCCTTTACAATATTACCTTTTATAAGAATACCATTGCGTTTCCAAACATTAGAACTGAAAAATTTTCTAAATCAGCCAGGGAGAATTTTTTTGATAAACGAACAAACACATTAAATGAAATCACTTCTAAAATTAAAAACTGTGCGAAGATCTAAATTTCTATTTTTTCTATTTTCTCTTCCTATTTTGTTTCTTTTGTGTCTTAGAACCTGCCTACAAGGTTGGTCATTGCTATGCAAATTTCAAATCATTACCATTATTCATTTCTTTAGAAATTCATTGTTTTTCGGTTCTTGAACGTAGAAATATTACCATAGCATGACTAAATTGTCGGGCTGGCTTCGCTACTGCTTAGAACTATTATAATTTTCCTCACTCGGACATCTTTTTAGTGTGTGGGTTGAGCCAAGGTGCTTGGTCGATGGTAAAAATTATAAATGATTCATGACCGTCCAGCCCAGCGCTCTTCTTATCTTAGAAACAATTATCCAGACTGGTATAAAAGCACGGTAACAAAGTTTTATTTTCGAACCTTAGTTTGTTCTAAAAAAGAACATTCGCTCGAAACTTCTGCAAAACTTTTCACAAGTTTGGCAGCTTTAAGCTATCGATGTTGTATTTGGTATTACGTCCGCAGCACCTAAGTATTTTTGTAGGCGAACGCAATTTTTTGTTTTTGTGCGGTCGTTCGTCATTTTCCTGGAGGAGCGACAAATTATTTTGTAGTGAAAGTTTGTTTCAACCAATCATATATGACTTAATCACAGGGGTTGGCGTTCTGAAGATACATATCTCCATTGCGCTTTATATCTGGTAAACATGAGATAACCTACTTGCTTCGCTTGTGAACATGACTGGCAAGAAAAAAAGAATACAAGAAAGACGACATGAAGCAAAAACAAAGATTTCAGGAAGTCGAGATTTGTAAAATTATTTAATATAAATATGAATATGAAGTCATTTGATTTCCCAAATAATCAAGTAATGCCCTCCAAATTTACTTGTCTTCTTGTCTTTAAATTTTTCTTGCACCAATTAAGAAAAGCAACATTACAAACATAGATGTAAGGCAGTATTTCAGGAATGACGAATTATAACTACCTGCCACTCACTACTAAGTAAGCACAACACACCGACTATAGTCGTTATCACCCGTGATGGCCATTGCCTGCCTGGCGACCTTGCAAACCAGGAATAGTTTGAGCAGAATGGTTGGGTTAACAATGGGAGTAAATGACATCATGAAGAAACCAGTTGACATATCTCGAGTATAGGACCACACAAATTCAGCTTTTGCATTCCATTCAGTTTTTGCATTTCTTTGGTAAGACACGTATGACATAAAAGACATCTTCGAAAGCGACCTTTCCACTTTTGTAACAATCTCGAAATCTATTTGTTATTTTTATATCCCAGTAAGCGCAAAGAAAGGTCCTTGAAACGTTCTGCAGGTCGAAAGATGGATTTTAGTAAGAACAGTTTGACTGTTCAAACGGTGATACAACTGCTCGTATTTATTATCATTATCATCGCGTGTTGTGGTCTGTGAGCTCTCCAGCATATGTTACGTTTATGTTTACTAAAGTAAATGAAAAGTCGCATTGCGTAGTCAATAGTCTTTCTTAACACTACCGACAATGCAAAACGGCTAAGATCTCGAAGAATGCGTTATAGTTTACCCAGTTTCATTCTTATCATTATATCATGTTACATAAACGAAAGAAAAAACCTAAGATCTTTGCAGACGTAATTTGAAGAGTCATTTGAAATATACGACAATTCTTTTAAAACAATGTTTGGGCATTATTTATCCCAACCTCAGTGCGAACGAAT
>JAOBAZ010146213.1:0-10834 GCA_026546875.1 Pteroeides caledonicum | reverse complement strand
TTATCTGAATTAGTTTAAATGTACAAGATGCTACCGTCGCTGAAATATGATCGTCAAATGAAAGAAAGGGGTCAAAAAACAAAAAATGTGCATACGTTTTTCACTGTTGGAGGTTGTAGTCAAATAAAACAAACAAAGAACTTTCCCAAAGAAGGGCGGTGATATTTGACCCCTCCCCTCCTAGGGGCAAGCTAAAGTGGAAGGAAATTTCCTTCACAAGTGGACGTACTGCACAAAAACCAACTCGCAAGCTCGCTGCGAGTAATATCGTCCAATCACAATGCTTGACAGTTTCATTTAATTAGATGCAAGCACTCACAGCGGGCTCGCGAGTTGATTTTGCGATGAGTGGAAAAGAGCCTTGAGACCAGATGGAAACATAAAAGTATTCACATTGGTGTACCTTCGAGTTTCCGCCGCTTAACTGAAAACTGGGACTGGATTAAGCATATCCCTTTCCATTCAATCAATCGATCAACTTTGAATCAGAATATTTATAATGAACTGAGATTTTAAAGACTGTCGAAATCTCAGTTCAAATGCGTTAATGTTAATGTCCGGATCCTTTTCTATGTAAATTGAAAGATATAACATCCAACATCTGTGCTAATTAACAATTAAATTATGAGCTCGAGATCCCTATTTAACAATTAGACGAGTCCGAGTTCTCTATGAGCAGATAGTCAACCAGGGCGCAGCCTGAGTTGACCATCTGCCCATACACATCAAGGACGAGTTGTCTAATTGTTTTAGTAAACATTCAGTTCCACGCTAGAACAAATATAGTTTTTCTTATGTAAACTAATGAAAATGTTGGTTTTTTGACCGCAATTGGCTGTGGTTTGTTGACAGTTTCCCCAACCGTTAACTGTCTATGACCGAATAGACAACGGTTGAGTAGCCAACCAGAACGCAGGATTTGTGATAGACAATAACTGAATGTATACTAAAAGCTGGTAACACATATATCTTACTTTATAACAAAGTATCCATGACAGTAACCACACAACTGAAAAGAAGCTGAAAAATTCCTGCGTTTATCCTGCAATAAAAACGTTCTTGTATAAAATACATATATATTTATTTTTTATTTTTCTTTTTAAAAATCAACCTCATTCTGCCCATCGCTTCATGAAGAGATCCTCGCATTTAAATATTGCCCAAATTCCGCATTTTCAAATTGGCTTCTACTAGTTCAGGATTGAAGAAGAATCGTAACAATAGATTCTTCAGAGTCAAGCCAGACCCAATAACGGAACACTAACACTTTCTAAACCATTCCTGTTGTAGCGCGGTTTGTTGTTTAATTTATATTTACTGTATATTCACTGTTGTGTGTTTGGACTGCTGTATTTGTCATTATAAATAAGTCCATGTAATAAACATAAAATCCATATCTTCTCGCAACCGTGTAATATCCTCTATTTACAAACTTCGCAGGTCGAAATATAAACAAAGCTGTTTGTTTACGTCACGGACTTGACTTTCACTTTAATTATAATCGTTTTGTTTTACTACAATAATACGGTCATAATGAAATAAACCGCCTGTGTTTTGGTTTTCAGGTATACCAATAGTGAATTATCAAAAAATGCACAGTGAATTAATTAATTACAAAATACCTCTTACGTTCTCTTACCTTTGAGAAAGTTTAATCCAGTGTATTTTGTTGTTGCTAGCTAGTTTTGTAGAATCGGTCAATCCCGGCCTTTATTTCCTCAACTTCTTTTAAAGAATGTATATTAAAAAGCAACTAAATTAAAAGAAGAGCATTTTTTCGTTCCCTTCCTCCTTTCCACCCTCTTTCTCGCCTTCTCTTTCCCCCTGCCCTCTTCGCTGTATATGCGGTGTTAGCGTCACGTGGCTCATAGCTTGTTTATATTTATACGATGGCTGTTAAAATACGTGCTGAGTTATACGTCGTGCTTTTCGTAGCAGTGATTTTAATCGCCTACAAGGTTTATCGTGCAAATTTAAAAACAAACGAACTCAAGATTTATAAAGCACAAATCAAATCCATCAAAAATATACAACCTTACACGAGCAGAACAAAATTATCCGAAGTTCATATTCAACGCTCTAGACCCAGAAGTCAAAGTCCTAAAAATCCAACTATAAAAGCAGCTACTACTCAGAAACACCGAGAAAGTAAACAAAAGACATTGATAAAGAAACCGTCTAAGACAGTTATCAAGGAATTCAAGTTAATATGGAAGAAAAGCGGGACTATATTCTATAGAGTGATTGTCCCTGAAGGGACACCAAAACTGGATGTCTTACTATTGCACGGACACAGTTTCACATCAGCAACTTGGGTGAATTTAACTACAATGAACATTTTAGCTTCAGCGGGATATCGTGTCATAGCTATGGATTTACCAGGCTATGGAAAGTCGAAACAATTTAAGATGAAAAACACGAGACCTGATGGTTTAGTAAAATTTTTAAGAAAATTCATAAACAAAGCTAATATTGTATCACCTGTTCTCATCTCACCTTCTGCAAGTGGAAAATATGCATTGCCCTTTGTCACTCAAGTGAAAGTCAGTGGTTTTGTTCCCATTGCTGTTGTAGGTACAGACAGATTGGCTCAGAAAGAATTCAAATCCTTTAAGGCACCGACTTTAATTTTGAGGGGCTCAAGAGACAACTCGCTTGGTAAACGATCAATGGAGACACTTCATTTGGCAATTCCTCAAAGTGCAACAAAAATAATCGATGGTGCAGGACATGCTTGTTATATTGATAAGCCAAAGGTCTTTCACGATATTTTACTCAGATTTTTAAACAGCATTGTTTTAAAAAAGCCAGCCTTATAACGATGCATTAGTGATAGCAACTTCAATATAATCAAGTCAAATATTTATAAAGCTCTGACTCATATGAAATTGCATTACTTTCCCATTATTTAGGTTTTAAATTACATTTAGATTCACTGTACAAGGTGCTAGTCTAATTTTGTTTTATATTTATGTCATTGGCTTTAAAAATTTAACAGTGTTACTTTGTAATAAAGTTTTTGCAGCTGGTCTGTGCCCAGGCGGGTCCTTTATATTAGCATTTTTTTAGTTTTAATTATTTTGTTCCAAGAGTGCACAAAAGCGGACACTTCATGGGAGTAAGGTTACTGTAAACATGAAAAAAATTCCATTCGGAAATTCATTATCATTATTTTCCACATGAGCAAAATACATATAATTAATACATGTATATGCACATTGTATAGGATAGTAATATAGTTTGCCAGGTGAAATAAATCACCCTTTGATTTTGAACAGCGGTAGCCAGCAAAGCAGGCCATGACCAGAGATCTCATTGTAAAGCATCTGCCAGAAATTTGTGCCTTGAATTGAAGATTTTGTTGAAATTTTCAATTACTCTGTTGATAAATCAGGAAAAAGAAAGAACTTTTGAAAAGAAAACAATGTAAGAAATGTTGAAATAATGAAAAAAAATGGAAATACCTGTAATGAAAAAAGTTTATGCTGTTATAATTAAAAATACATGTGGACAGGTTATGGTAAGCTGATACCTATACTATGATCTGTCTAATTAGTGTTGTTGTTCATCATTTGTCTTTGAATATGATTGAAATCATTTAGCTGAATTGCAGCTTGTGTTGGAGCGATGTGTCTATGAATGGCTGATGAAACCAGTCATTACATGGAAATCTCTTCCACATGATTGACACCAGTGGGGTGGGGAAGTGTCTGCTATGCCTGGAGTTTAACCTTTCATTCCCAACACTTATTTGGCAGAGTCCATACTTTGAGATTCAGAATGTTGGGCTTCTTTTGATGACACGTCTTGCTCTGTATTTATGTGAGGAAAGGTTGCATGGCACCAGTCAAGGGACCTTCCAATATGCGGAAGAGCCAGAAATGACCTAACATTTTCAGACTGCCTTAGGGCTCCACCTCCACATTTTTTGTCAGGCATAACTCCCTTAGTAGAGGGTGTCAGAGGTCTAGGGAGACCAAGGACGACATGGAGTTGGATTGTGGAGGACATCAAAGCACATGGAATGAGAAAACAAGATGCGAAAGAGCATGAGAAGTGGCCCCTACGTAAGCAGGCAAAGCAACTAAAACGATTGCTGTTTGTTTGTCGTAACTCCCTTAGCCTTTGGCCAATCAAGGCCAACCTGCAAGGTAGCAGGAGACTCATGGAGGTTGGCACGTGCATTTCCCATGCAGATGCAACACATCTGCCCAATATACATATACATGTACATATGCATATAGCTTATTGAATGGCTTGACATGTAATACAGCCTGGTATTTCATACATATTTTTCCAAGCTGGCAGGGCAAGGAAAAATGCACAAAACAAGTGTTATGCCAAAAAGCATACAATAAAGCAGTAAAAGTAAGATTTTAGCAATTTTGTTTACACATTTTTGTATTGATTTATGTCCCTCACCCTTTGGCAAATAATTGTTAAATATATTAAATAATTTAACACCTTGTTTCATGTTGGACATGTTACATGGTAAGCGTTAAGGGTGGTAAAGGAATAGAGTTTTTAAGATGAAGCAAAGTCCATTCTGTGCATCTGTTCTGGTCATAACAAAGAGGACACACAAATATAAAATTTTTCCACTTTAAACTTTTCCTCAATTAAAATACTAGTTAGACACGCCCATAACCCCGTGCGAGCGGCAAAATCATAATAGGTCACAGAGACAAAACGAATAAAATAAAAGGGCACAAACAATAATAAAGAAAAGCGAAATATAAAACAATGAAAAATAAAAGGGGTAAATAAATAAAACATGACAAACTAAACAAATGAAAATCGTTCGTTTAGACCGTTTTGTTGGGTAGTACCTAGTTTGAAAATTAAACGCTTTCCTTGTTTACGTCTGTAATTGAGTGACCTGTACTATTAAATTGGTGGGCAACAGGTTTATCAACATCTTTGTTCCTTACGGAACGAAGATGTTTGGAAAATCTGTCTGAAGAAATGTGGGAAACGCGTCCGAGAACGCATACCTGAACCGGTAACGAATGTGTTCTGGAACGCGTTCGGAACGCATTCTAGTAAACGTTCTGGAACGCGTTCCAGGCACGAACGCGTTGGAAGAAATCCTGGGAACACGTGGCAGAACGCATAAACAGGTGGCGAACGCGTTTTGGAATACATTTGAAACGCGCTTTCTATTAGGTTACTTTAATTAAAAAAAGTCATTTAATTGAAAAATGTTTACTATATTTAATCTGAAAAATACTATAAAAATTCTCGCGCAAAAGGCAGTTGGGAAAATTGAATGAACTACCGCACTTCGCGTTTACCGCAGGGATCGTATTACAAATACATTGATATACATGTACTTATATATAATAGGTCTACGAAGATGTGGTGTTGCTTTTCATTTCTTTAAGTAAGTCGTCAGCATTTTCCGACGTTTTAACACGAATAAGATAACTGACTGGCTTTGTGTTGTCACCATCGCTTTCCTTCGTAAACACAGGGGGGTTGGGGATACTTGTTAGGAGCACATTGTTCTTGCCGGATCGTAACACCGGTGTTTGATCATTTATGAGGATGTTAAGAAGAACTTTGCCGAGCGTTGTGTCGTTTCGCATCGTCACTTGTATCTTATCGTTCACTTTTTTCAAGCTTAGCATGCCAACACCAAGCTCGGCCCAAGAGTCATCGCGCTTGAAGAAGAGCTTGCACCGACTTGAGTAAAACGCATCCTTTTCTGGTAAACTGGAAGTAAAAAAATTCACAAAAAAAACATAGTGAGCTTTCACCATAGCGTACGGGAAAACTTTTTCCGGGAAGGGGGCTAAGCATAAATTGCCGGACCGTTCACGCCATTATCGCGCATATATGACGTCATTAATACGTAATTTTTGAAGGTAGCTAGAAAATGCGCGTTGCGCGTTTGGAATTTTTTTGTGAGTATATATAGTTGTAGATATACAGGTTATGATAAGGGCAATTAACACTTGTTTACCGGGGCCGAAGGAAACAGTATGTTTTGTGGAATCGAGGCCGCTCGGTCCCGCCTCCAGAAAACATACTGTTTCATCGAGGTCACGGTAAATACGTTTTTATTATAATTTAAAAGGAAAAGCAAACAAGGTAAACAAATGAAATATTTTATTGAAATACTCAAACAAAAGGTAAAAGTGTAACGTGTAAAAAAAGTCCACGCAATGTCTATTAAGAAATCCCAAATTTAATAAGTCCCAATTTTTTTCTTTTGTTCTTTGTCCTCTTATAGCTTTTGCTCTGTTCTCTTGTTTATTCTTTTGTTTTTGGTGTCCGAAATATCGCACCCTGGGCATTAAAAGGTAAAAGAAGATCCAAAGAAAAAAGATCAAAGGTCGTATCTCCATGATATTTTGCAATTCCTATGGAATAACAAAAACTCCCTTTGCGGGAAGGTCGCGGGGAGAGCACAATTTCGACACCCTCACGTGACACACTGTGGACCAATGAAACGCTACGAGCAGCGAACTTTGACATGTGATGCATAATAATATTGACGCAAAATATGCAATATTATCTAAATTGTGAAGCGACGAACATGACGCGGGAGTTTCTCGAATGCTGATATGAAGAAAAGCATGCGCGTCATTACTCTGAGACCTATTTCAAAAGAGCAAAATACCACAAGTTGACAACAGCTAAGACAGTCCTTCGAAATATATACTGTCGCACGAGAATTACAAACAAATACTCAGCATACCTTCGAACTTGACTGTCTGTTTTTGCTGCATCATCAGCTCCTGTCGCAGCTGCTGTTTCTGTAGAATTACTTGGGGTACCGGCACTATTTTCAGCAAGATGTGGTTCTGTAAGCAAACAAACAAAAAGCTCAGTGGGTAAATCTGGTTTGATTTTTCAGTGCGAAAAAGTTGATCGGTTGTGTGTTGTAAATCCGAGGTATTATTACATATTGATTGATATAAACAGTGTCTTAAAATGACATCCACACCGTTGGCTATTAAATGGCTAATGGTCACCTGAAACGTAAGACTCGGAAATTTTCTGTCTTCGTATTCATAAACATGCATTGGGAAAAACTGCCTATCAAATAACTAACCTTACAGTATCTGGTAAAAACTTTAAAATATTTTTTTTTAAAATCCCTGTCTCACTTATACTGTTGCATACATGCAGTACTGCTCAGAAGTACAGTAACTTAATGAAAAACGCGATCCAAAACGCGTTTTCCAAAACGCGTTTTTACGCGTTCCGTATGAATTATAATACAAATTTTATGTAATGGAACACATTTACGAACGCGTCCCCGAACGTTCAGAACGTGTTCCCTAACGCGTTCAGAGGCCGTTTTGGGACGCACCCCGAACGCGATCGGCACATTAGGTTTCTTTTGAGTAGTACTACATTCTTGTAGTTTATTTGTTTGAAATACTCCGAACACGTTAATTTATTTTACTATTCTGAACAACGTTGCAATATATCTTATCAAACCATTAATAATTCACGAAGCAAGCACAAAGAAATGCATATTTAATGCTGTATTTAGGCAAATTCAAGTTAGATTTTCTCAACACTTGTAACCGTTTTTGAACTAAATGACAAAATACAGACAAGCTGGTTAAAAAACCTCGGCTGCGACTCGTATTTTCAACCAGCTTGTTCGTATTTAGAAATTAGTACGAAAACGGTTACGCGTGTTGGAAATAGTACTTCATAGACGCCGTCTTTCTTTGTTTTTTCCTTTTAATTCGTATTCATAATTAGGTAAACATTGCCTATCAATTTAGCTAACCTTACATGGTAAAATGTTAAGGGTAACTTTTAAAAGTCTCTGTCTCACTTTTATATATTTGTCGCATATTCTTGTAGTTTCGACTATCCTGAAGAGCTTTGCAATATACAATTACCTAATGGGTAGGGTGTTTGGATAGCTTTATCCAAACACGCTGGGACGTTGCAAAAGTTGAAAAAGTGTTGTCGTTAAGCTTTTCTCAACTCGAGCAATATCCCAAGTGTTTGGATATAAAGCTATCCAAACATGCTACCCATTAGGTAATTGTTTTATAAAATAACAACAACAAAATTTCTCCAAATTTTATTGTAAGCGGCTTTAACCCGTGTTTGGATCGTGTTATCCAAACACGGTTATTAACCAATCAGCGCACGCGTAGCACATGTTATTTTATAATATATTTTCATGCATAAAAGACCCTTAACTCCCCTTCAATTTTGTTATTTTAACCTTATGGCCACACTGGTAACTCGTTAGCGTTATGACGTTGATAGTAAATTTGGATTGGGAAAGTAAATTTGCACGCGGTGCTGAAAGTTGATACAAATAAAGTAATCTTTTTAAAGGGATAAGGCAATATATTTTTTTATCGTCCCAAATGAAATAACTCTTAAAACTATTTAATAACTTACTTTACACATTTATCTTTCTTCGTTTTCGAGATATTTCACTTCAAAGCTGGCTAGACGTTGTTCATGACCGCCATCTTGAACCTTAATCAGCTTCGGTTTTGGTGACGTCACGGGAAGATGGGAAACCCTAAAGAAGCTCTCCGTGTGTGACTGTGTTAAGAGGTCAATTTATGTAACTGACTCCAGACAAACAACAAATGACAAAGCGACAAACAATCATGTTTAAACTTCTCATTGTAATACAGTCTTCAAAATAAAAAATTTCGCGTGACCCTGGTTATGTCGTCACACCACTTCCGTAAATATTCAAGATGGCGGACGTTATCCAATTTTACCAAATTTGAAGTGAAATATCTCGAAAACAAAAATACAACAAATCTGTAAAGTAAATTATTAAATAGTTTTAAGAATTCCTTCATTTGGGACGATAAAAAAATATTGCCATATCCCTTTATATATGTTATTGACTGAGCTTGTCCGGTTCGTACATGAGGATATGGTCTCGTTCTTTTTTCGCTTGTATGAATCGAGCCTTTAGGCGAGGTCCATACAAGCGAAAAAGTATCCTCCAGTATCCTCCTGTACGGACCGAACAAGCTCAGTCAATAAACTATTCATTATATGACTAAAAACGATCAAAAACTCCCGCCGCCGAGCCTGGCCGGTCCGTACTGTTGGTTACCGACCTCTCAGGAACCAATCAGAATGCTTGATTTTAGTGGATGGACCGATGAACTATACTAGGCATATAATAATATTAAATATTGAATAATATCTACATGTCTCTGAGGATGATTCTGTAATAGAATTGAAACATTGTAGGTTATCCATGGCAAGCGTTAAGTCGTCACGAAAATATTTCGTGCACTTAAATAGAATATACTCGCCACCAATCCCCGTTGGTTCGATAGCTTAATGGGTAGAGCGGCGGTTTAGTAACCCGAAGGTGTGAGTTCGATTCTCGCTCGAGGCAACGATTTTTCGTTGTCTCAATAGCAGTGTTAGACAAATATTGAAAAACACCTATATCTCCTTGAAGTTTAGATATTAGGTTACTTCTGAACAGTACTGCAGTTTCGTTATGTTTTTATTTTTGCCTTACAAAAGCCTTCCCTAAAATGTCAAGGCTTTTGCCTCACAAAAGTACACCTATGAGGAGCTTACCACCATTTAGTCCTGACGTACTCGTCACCGTTGAAGTCATAGGTCTCGCATATCCAGCAAATTGCGATTGCCCAGCATTTGTTAGTGGTTCACTCGATCCTAAAAACGATCGAAAAGCTCAACCTTACATTATCGTTACAGTATTACACTAGTTTTTAAGCACATCAATGTAATAAATTTCACTTTTAAAGTCAGGATATCAACTTGAAATGTGCTAGAATATTAACAAAGATGGAATATGATATTAGAAAGTCAATGAGATATTCTAGCACATCTCAGGTACATGTATTTCTCAGAAGTAATCTAATGTTCCGATCGCGCCCGGAACGCGTCTAAAAACGCCTTTTGAACGCGTTTGGGAAAGCGTTCCTAAATGCGTTCCATGACACAAAATTTGTATTATAATTCATATGGAACGCAAATTGAAACAAATTTAGTACTTAATTTGATGATGTCATAACATGCATAGAGATTATAAATAACACTAGAGGGGGGCATTGGTATAAAAAACATTAGTCGAAAAGGGAACGCGCTAATGGGGGGCAAATTAGGGTCCCGGATGCTAAACCAAGCGCCTATTGGCTACATCAATGCCTCCTTAACAACCACGTTAGCAACAACTGAAATATTTATAACAATTTTTCCATTCGTTGTTTGAGGCTGCTTTGCCGGTTTTTTTAGGGAAAACAGTGTTTTTTTGAACTGGTTTTACTATTTTAAACATTCTGAAATATTTTAAAGCCAAAACTGTTTAGAAATAAAAACTCGTTTAAAACGATTTATTTCGGCCTCTGACAACACCACAGTACAAAACGGACATCGTAAATGAGTGAACATCCGGGACTTGATTTTGCCCCCCAATTAACCCGTCCCCCACTTTCACCGTCGATGCCCCCTCTAGTGTTATTTATAATCTCTATGATAACATGCGCATAGCATTTTGGCTAAACCTTCATAACTTGTCTTAACTGAACGAAATAGCCCTAAAGAGAGGGTATGTGTGTATGGTTCATACAGTGTTGTGCTAGTGGATTTTCATTTGGTCTCCTTTGACATAGCCAACGATATTCAAACATCACGGCTGACCTGTTTTGCGTTCAAGTTGTGACGTTACCAAAACTTCAAATTTGCCTATATCAGAAAAACTCGAAAACGACGCTCCAGAATGTAAAACTATAAACAAAGTTACTAGATAGTTTTAAAAAAGCTTTTAAGGTGGCTCCCTACAGTTATTTGTATAATATAACAAGAGCAGATAGAAGAGACAAATTTATCATCTTATACC
>JAOBAZ010145991.1:0-10837 GCA_026546875.1 Pteroeides caledonicum | reverse complement strand
CGAAACTATCATGTGAAACCAGCAGATGACATCAAAAAAAGATGCAAAAACATGCCAAAAATGCTCTGGTACCCCCATATACTATACTACTAAACTCTTTCACTTGATTGCCATATCTTCGTCTTGTTGGTTTCCTTCTTATCCTAAAATTCTTAAAAAGTGACAGCTGTAAGTTGTCAAATGCTGTAGGTTATGAAGTATTCCTGCCTGTTCCGAACTGATTACCAGTTTTTCTTGCAAGTGAGACATCAATTTGCTCATGCTATCTAATTTTCATTTGGATCTTCTAAGCTAATCTGTTGCAAATTTTTAATTTTTTGCCTTAATTTCTGTTACAAATCTGGCTTCTCTTCTGCTTCTTGCTCCACATTGATCATACCCTCTTCATCCAACAAATTTTCTGGTATTTGTTTTACTTAGTTATGGTCTAGGAACATGCACCTTAGCTGCTGGTGACATGTCACTTGCCTCTCTGGGGTGGTAGTGTTTTCGTGGAATTCCTAGTTTATTTCTTTCAGCAAAAGTAAGGCTCATTGCAAAAGGTTGCTCAAATGTTGAAAACGATGATGATATTGTAATTTTTTTTAATCTACAGGGCTTATCAGAAGATGGTGGAATGATGTAATCTTGGCACCCAAAATTGTTGCTACAGATGAAACTGAATCGAGTGGCTTTCCACCCTTGGTTGCTGTTATTGATTGTCATGACAGCGTTTTCCTATTTCGAGAGCATATCCGCATCCTTCAAAGAAAACCTGCACATGCAGATTATGGTTTTGTATAATATTTATTAGTTTTTTACTGTAGCCTTGTTGTGAATCTGAGTGCTTAATTCTGTGACATGTTTCATTGTTTCTTGATTGCTTTATCGACTTATGTACATAGTTTATGGTACATTCTTAGGTAAATAGCCTGTGTGCATTAGTTGTTTGATAATTTGGTTGTACTGTGTGCAATAGTCATTGCATACAGTACAACAAATTATAAGCACAATTTATGAGCATCCCTATTGTAAAATAAGAATAAATAAATTAAAATTTCCATCATTTCATGCAAATGTGTTTTTATTGTTCATATAATTATTTTCAGTAGATTGTACTACTGTTATCAAATATTTTGAAAGTAGTTACCAGTAGTCTTACGTTTCAGGTTTGACATATGTTGCTGCATGTTATAAATGTCTGCTGACTGCTTTGATAAATAAATTAAAAATTGCCTGTGAAATGAAATATGTTGGTTTTCTTTCCCTTCATTGTTATAGCCATTACTTTTGCATTCGCGAATTGTGCAATTTACTCGCATGTTTATTTCTTTATTTAAGTAAATATCTCCTCTTTTTTGCCTTTCAAAATTACTGTTTTTTAAATTTTCAAAAAAATTGCTCTCTCTGATTGTGTCAGGTTATAAAGTACTGGGGAGAGTCTGTTTTTGAACAAAAATATAAGATGTAAAACCTTGTGAGAAAGTAATTAACAATGGAATAAATGAAAGGTTTATGCAAGTAGAAGTTGTAGAGCTTTTGTTGTTCATGTTGAAAACTAAATTCCCCAGACAACAACAACATATATAATTATTTTTATTTTTGTGTCGGTTTGCCAAGTTTTCTGGAGCATTTTGGCACAGTATTAAATAATATTTCTGTTCCGCTAAGGGCTTCTAATAGCCTCATTGGCTCTTCATACAAAATACGTGATCATTTTTGGCGTTACCGGTATCTAAAAATGTCTGTAAACTGGCAACTGCATCCTAAGACGAGACTTTTAACTCTTTAGCGACTGCGATGTTTATATTTTGTTCATTGTTTTTCCATTGTTTTGGCTTTATTCTTTTTAGTTTTTTTTGTTCTATTAGGGTCATTAACGACCCGTTTCGCTGCTAAAGAGTTAAATATGTTTCCATACTTGCTGCCATATTACCTACGGAATTTCCGCGCCGGGGCCTGGATTATACCTAGGAGAGAGTGCATGTTCCGCCATCTTGGCTTCAAATTTTCCCGCTAAGCTAGCATTCCAGTGTATATAGAGTTCGCTGTTAAAAATTTACTTTGAAGCTGACCTCATCAGCAACCGGCACGCAGGCAAGTTGCTAGGCTACGGCTAACCAAGGGCCTTTCTTTCACAGCTTCGAAGTAATAGTCGGTTAGTGAGGAAAAAGGTCAAAATGTGGCCAGCAAGTGCCATCGTCATCTTTATGCTCATCACACATTCAACTGCACATGTTGGGCACGGTAAACATACACTAAAAGATGTCGAGCGATTTCGAACTGTGCTGTTATGTGACTCCCCTGCTTTTTAACTTTATTATCATATGTAGACAGGGGCGCAGGAAGCTGCCTGAAACGACGGGGGCAGCAATGAAAAAAAGGCACTTCTTGCTTGACATCAATTTTTTTCAGTACCATGGTAACATTTTTGTGTATGACTTTTTGACTACAAATTTCGGTGACATTTACATTTTGTATGTAATATTGTATGCGACTGTATGTAAGTTCTTTTGGCCGGTAGCGATTTTGTTCCTATAATATTTCATCTCTATATCTTATAGTACATACCATTGATATTGTTGAATTATATTTAAGAAATATGTTAACGCAAGTAATTTAAATTATCGTTCATTCAAATCGGCCGAAATACTTGCGCCTTTGTTCATTTGCTTAAATGAAATAATTAGCAATGTTATAAGTAGACACCTCATCAATTCTGTTCCAATACTGGAAAACATTTTGTTGTTCAAACTGTTTGCGGACATGGTTGACCGTAACCACGATTTAATTCGATGCATGACGCTAAAGCTTCTCTCAGCAGTCCCTGATCCTAAAGGCACGGAATGATAAAAGCACAACAACCTATCGATTTCGGAGAGACTTTCTTTAGAGCTTTGTTTTTTGTTTAATACGTTAGAAATAGTGGCAGCCTAAGTAATTTTTCTCAGAGGAACGTCGGATTCCTTATTGGAAAGTTTGATATGCACTGGAAGTTCATCGGGGTCGTTCTTCAGCTATGGCAAGTCAATTATCTTTGATAGAATGCCTAGCTTGTCTGCATGCTTAATCGAAGAGGAGTATTTTTTATTCGCCCCATACAGCAGACAATTTTCTATTGCCTTGAGAACGTGTAAGTCATCTTGGTCAAAACGAGTGTCGATGGCTTCTGTGGCAGCATCCAGTGCTTCAAAATAAATAAGCCGTAGCTCTTCTTTCTCATTTAAGGCGACAGGTGCAATTGGAGTACTGGAGTGGATTAGGTAGTCGATCATGTAGGCAAGAGCGGTTCTCTTTCTCTTTGCCAACAGCTCTCGCCACGATTTGTGTTTTGTTCAACACCGCTTTCATCGTGCTGCACTCCTGTTATATTTTCTGTTTTGGTGAATAGACGCTCAAATTCTTCAGTCGATCTCAATTCCTGTTGTTCTGCCGTTAGGCATGCACTTTTCAACTGCTTTGAGTTATTCTCAAGTAGGTAAGCTAACTCATGATGCATTGCAACTAACTGAACATTTCTGGAAAGGACTTGAGTTTTCGCAGCAACCCCGCTGCCTTTGCTCGGCATTCTGGTGCGACACTGACATCCGTGGACAATGTCTCCAATGTCTTTTGAAGCTCGTGGTTTTTCGTTAGAATGACATCTGCACCAGCTTCTGTTGTCGTCCACCGTGTTCTCGAAAGATTTCGCAGCTTTAAATTGCACTGGCTGCATTCAGGATTGTCTGACTTTTATAGTTCCTTCTGGATGTTTTCGAATTTCGGGCTTACACCACCAAGAGCATAAATGTTGAGCGTCAGCAGCCATTCTGGATCTGGACATAGCATCTTTGAAGACAACTGAGTAAAGTGAGTAAAGCAGTGAATGTAAAGTGCATGTTTGCAAAATTCATGTTTTACCAAAACTGCTAACCGTTTTATAACTGATGCCCCATCAAATGCCATGCCAGCCATCTTTTGAGTTGATATATTGCATCGGGTAAGTATGTCCTGCATATACTTCAGCCAGACTGCTGATGATAGTCCTTCATCACACGGCATAACACCGATAAACCCTTCAAAAATCTTATATTTGTCGTTGCAATAGCGAAAAGAAAATGACGACCGCTCAGTTTGTGAAATGTCACTTGACTTGTCGCAAATAATAGCATAAAATCTGCTCGCATTCACATCATTTATCAAACTCTTTCTTGCAGCTAACACTAATTGTTCTTGTTGCTCGACTAAAATGTCATGAGACATATATTGGTTTTCCTTCAAAAGAAGATTTAATCCTGTATGGTCGATGGCCTTGTCTTTGTTAAACTGGAAAATGTTCGATGCTTCGTCAGTATGTCCTCTTACTGCAACGCCCTGTCCAAAAAAGGTTTTCAAAGTGTTCAAATGAGCTATAAGGCCCTGTCGTCCCAAATTCTGCTGATCTTTGATATGATCATCTAGTTGGCACTCAATTGTAGGGTGGTGTTGTTTTGCTCGTCTCATCGCAGCCTTGTGGTTATCACTTCGGTCATGGTCAGCTAATAGTTCTGTGCCTTTCTTCCAGTTGCAGAAGCCAGGGCCAGAATCAGAGAAGATAAATGGTGAGATATCGTGGGCCTCCTCGTATTTAGTGCAAACTTAACAGAAAGCTGCATACTTTTCACGGTGATACCACAGCCATTTATATTTTTGGAGCCATTCTGGCTGAAAAAATCTTCCTTTGTTGTGGCTACGAAGCTTATCTCCCCGGTTAAACTCGCTCCTAACTCTTATCCATGGATCAACAATCACTGCCGGCGTCTCGGGTCCTAATTAAAAAGTATCAGTTTTCTCCTCAGGTGTACCTTCCGCATCCTAAGTTATCGGTTCTAACAGTTCACCAGTTAATTCTAGTGCACGGCTCTTAAAGAATGATGCGATTGTGGTTTGGCCAATTGCTTTAGCGGTTTTCTTATTCTTATTTTCTTCATCTTTCTTTCCGTCCAGCACGTGGCATTATGAATATTTATAATATGCAAAATACTATTGTAGCGCAGCCTTAATCAAAATTATTTGAAAATCAATTGGCAGGCTCACATATATATTGACTTTGGCCAGTGGCTTAAAAGCGTTGGTGGTATAAACTGCATGTAACCTTATTATAGGATACCACATGTTCGGAAAATACACCCAGAAGCTCATCAGATGTACTTTAAGAATGTTTCAGTTATTTGATTCGGTCTAACTAAGGCAACTTAAATCAGGTGACAGTTATCGATTCCAATATTAATATGATAAGTTTAAAAGATCGCAAGAGCGAGAAAAATTTTAAATACCAAAAGAATCCAAATAGCCTGGCCGCTCACAAACAAATGACTTCTCAGTCTAGAGGAGTTTTGGATCCGGGGGAAGTTCCAACTACAAGTCATGTAAATGATGAAGATCAAGCAAGCTCATATGTTGCAGAAGAATTTCTACGTGGTATGTCTAACCTTCAACAACAGCAACAGGAACAGATGAAGTATATGTTTGACGTTCAGGTTAGACGAGACCAGCACTTACATTGCTGGTCTCGTCTAATACATTGCAAGCAATCTAACCCATCGCGAAATGACGCCGTCAATATCTTTGCCAGATGTGAAGGTTCCAATCTTTGACGGCGACCCAACTGAATACTGTCTTTTTGTTAGAACATTTGAAAACCTCGTACCCAGGCCCTCTTCTCCGACGCCCTACGTCGCTGGAGAAAAGGCCCTGGTTGGAGCTGGTCACGTGGCACCCAGAATCTGGGCGGGAACAATTTAAAACCAAAATAGTGAAAGGTGTGTGAGGGGAATTTTCTCTCATTGTCTATTCAGAACTTGATGTGAAACTTGACAGTCAACTACCAAAAATAATTTCCAATTTTTTTGTGGGGAGTACACCTCCCCATAATAAATAGTTAGAAAATGGTGAATTTTCTTTAATATAGGAGTAACCAATTCTTGAGTAAGCAAAATTATCCCTTAGATTTATCATTAGATAGATAGATCAGTGCATCATAGGTAGGTAGGTTCGTTGCTATTTAAGTACACGTGCAAAAATCTTGTCATGTTGTTTCAAGTCGAAAATAACGTGTCTCGAAAAATATTCAAGGAAACAAATTTTTGAGAAGTGTGTATGTTGTATTCGTATGAAATTGACACTTGGAAAGTTTCATGATAATATTCCGCATTCGAAAATCCAAAGTGCTTCATCGACAATCATAGCGGGCACGGAATACCCTAGGGTGTGTGAATATATACTCATAATTCGCGTCCTTTAGTCGCGACTCTGGAGTCTGGATAAAATCAGGATTTTGTTTTTCAGCGTTATTTTTTGGGGGCAACGCCTGTTACTTTACGCTTACTAATACGGTCAGCGCGACTATGCATTTATGATTCGTGTTCAGATTGTTTCTGTATACATTCAAAGGAGAAATGTTTTTTAAACATACCCGATAATTCCTATTTCAGCGAACAACAAAGGAAGCAAATTACTGAAATAGCTGGCTCTCTGTCGCCAGTTAGCAATAGAGGTAAACGATCATTTTCCCGACAGGTCGCTTTTAAACATTTCCGACATACTTCCCTCAAAAGCAAGTCACTGCAAATTACTCTTAAACATCGGACAACGGCCAAATTAAATAGGTTTTTGTGCAAAGCCAAAATTTTGATCGGACAAGTCTTCCTTCCCTAGGCAAATTTGTTAACCCCCAAAATCTGGGGTTCACGTGACCAGCTTGAACCAGGGTCTTTCCTCCAGCAACGTAGGAGCGTCAGAGAAGAGAGCCTGGGTACGAGGTTGTTTGAAAACTTGATCGGATCTAAGACATTTAACCAAAGGACTAAGCTTTTCTACTTGGTCCAATACACCTCTGGCGAAGTCAAAGCCGCCTTACAATGAAGTCAGAGGAAGGATATACCGAAGCTAGAAAGCTATTAAAAGAAAAGTATGGTCAAGATTATAGGATTGCAACAGCGTATGTAAAACGAGTCATTGAGGCCATGCCTATCAAAACAGAAGATGGCGTCGCCTTACAAACATTTTTAGTACTCCTTATAAGTTGCAGAAATACGCTAAAAGAAATCGGTTACCTCAACAGAATTGAAACCCAGACAGCCTGGTCAAAATAATTGGGAAATTGCCATTTTTGCTACGTCAAAGTTGGAGAGAAGTAGCTGATCATATCACTAATAATGACGCTAGGGACGTACGTTTTGATGACATTGTTGAATTTGTGGAGAGACGAGTACGAGTTATGAATCATCCAATCTTTGGGAGACTTATGAACAACAAATTAAAGGAGCAACACGAGTCTAAAGGAAGATACACATTTGGTATCAAAACAAGCAATGCGGGCGTCTAAAACCTGGGAGCGTTAGACCCAAAGACAGAATCAAAAACTTACAAGTGTCCCATGTGCAATGGCAGTTTTATTCTACCACGATGTAATCGTTTTCAGAAAGAACCAGTCGAAGGTTGTTTCAAGCTGGCCCGCAGAACAGGATTGTGTTTCAACTGCTTGTCGCAAGGCTACATGGTAAAGTCATGCCCGAAAATTAGTTTCTGCAGGGTGGCTGGTTGTGAAGTAAAACACTCAACTTATCTCCATCCCAAATTGAATACTGTGGTCGCAGATAAGTCCTGTGGTCCAGATGTTTCATATGGCCCGTCAAATTCTTGCCATCCATCAACCACTGGTACAATACAACAACCTTTAATGGATGCTTCAAATGCTCAAATTGATGTAATTGGGGCCGGGGTCCCTATCGTTGGCTTACCAGTTGTTCCTGTCAAGGTTAAATGTGCTCAATCACCCGAAGTTGTGGTGAATTATGCATTCTTAAGGCTTTTTTCCACTGCAGTCGCTTTGCCCGCGCGAGCGGAGCGTTATATTGTTTTTATCAACTTTGCAATTCAAATATCTCTGAAAACATTACAACGCTCCGCCCGTGCGGGCAAAGCAAATGCAATGGAAAAAAGCCTTTAGACTCTAGGGTTTTAACACAACGTTTTGTACAACTGAATTGTTGCAAAGTCTAGGTGTCCCAGGAAAGGAAACAGCGCTATTACTTACAAACCTACATCAAGAGGATCAGTTAATAAGGACAAATATTATCAGCTTAGAAATCTTCGATTTAGAAGAAAATAACATGGTCGAGCTTCCTACCGTCTTCTCAACAAAACGGCTACCACTCGAGTATAATTTCACAGAAGGATGTCAATAAATGGTCTCATCTGGAAGATGTAAAATTGCGAAGCATTAAAGCAGCGGTTGGTCTCCTAAATGGGAATGATGTTTCACAAGCTCTTGAGCCGAAGGATATTAGAATGTCCAATGGCAGGGAACCGTATGCAGTGAAAACGATTCTGGGTTGGGCGATTAATGGTCCACTCGGAAAGAACAGAACAACTCGACGTTGTGCTAATTTTGTTCAATCTGAATCTGCCTTAAATGATCAATTTAAGAAATTCTGCCACCTGGAATTCAACGATATTGCGGACGACAGTAAATTGGGAATGTCAGTTGAATGCTCGGCATTCTCCGCCGATTCCGAGAATTTCCAATGGCGTTAATGGCGGATGCAGAAGCAGTGTTCCATCAGGTCAGGGTTACTTTTAACGATTGGGACGCATTGCGCTTCCTTTGGTGGCCCAACAATGACCTTAACGCTGAACCGGAGCATAGTTAATAGAGAAGAGGGTTTGGAAGCTGGGGGCGTGTCGAAATTATATTATTGTTCTATATCACGTGACAATTCGGGTGCATCAAAACCTAATCCTGTAATAAGAGATTATACAAGATAAGCGCACTGTTCGTTCGAAAGCAAATGTTTTTAAACATTTTCTTGTATCCCAGGAGCTATAACTGTTGTATTTATGGTTGCAAAACCGGCAGAAAACAAGTAGGAATTGGTATTTTTCGTATTCCAACTAAAGACGACGAAATATCGGCAAAAACTCGGGAAGCGTGGGTGCGCATTGTGACAAGAGACCGAGATAGATTCGAGCTTACGAACTCTAATTGAACAACGAACAATTCGTGTCTGTGAAGGACACTTCGAAAAAAACCTTATCGAAACATGCAAGTTCTATTTACGTTACTTACCAATAAATAAGGAGTAAAAAATCTAGTTACCGCTTGCGAGACGCATTTAGTTTGAGGCTTGTTGATACTAGGGGATATGGACATTTAATAGCGATTTGCATAATGTGCTTGAGCATATGGTTTAGTTTAGTATTCATTTATGCTGGCATAGTTTACAACATTACTACGATAGATAAATTCAAGAATTATTACAACTGCGTTTTTTTGCGCCTGACTTCAAATTACAAAGCAACGAAAATGATACACTGTTTATTTACAAGTATGAAGTATTGTTAATTTTAGAAACAGCACGATTTTCAATAGTTTGCAGATAGCAATACTTGTATACAATCAACTATAAAAATCGACTTGTATATTAAAAGTTTTTTCGGTTCTTTTTTGGTTAGTTCCCACTTGCAAAAGACTTGTGCCTAGAGCTGTCCCAACTTTGAATTTACCAGAGAAAAGAATCCCCTCTACCTCTATTACTGCACCTAAACGTGACCTTGTGCGGCATGAACTGAAACCAAATCACTACCCCTGACCCTACCATGCAAAACATGAGGTCATAACTGTAATATGATCCCACCTTGTGAGTTGTGAATAGAATATTTACACATTTTCACCATCAACTCTTAACTGTTTCTGCAAAGCTTGCTTTTTTGTGTTTTTTTAGTTTTTAATTTGTATTTATTTACAATATCCCTTGCACAAGAGAAACCACGCACAGTAGCATAAAGTTTCACTGTATTTTTAAAGCAGAGTAATTCACACTCCTTCGATACTTTAACATCACACTGTTCAACAATATTGTTCCAAAAACGTTTTGCTAGTGGAGATGCTTGGACATCTTCAACAACTTTGTCCACAGTTAATGAGCATGGTTTGCCATGAATTCTTTTGTGCTTTTTAAAACACAGTTCAGCAATTTCAACAATCTTTATAACCCAGTCATTGGTGCCCACAGTGCTCCCTGGAAAGTGAAGTCATTTTCTTCTGTTGGGATTTTCATTAAAAACAATAATGCTTGAACCTCTTGATATCTTAAAGACTCTGCAGTTTTCAAATTCTTGCTTTTTCTGTAAAGTGCTTGGTAGACAATACCCAGCAGCATAAGCCAGGGGGCCATGCTCTTCTGGGGTGATCGACAGCATAGCTTAGATTGAATAAACAATGAAAATAGTGAAAATTGATCCCGAAAAATATTGATCAAATAAAATTCCCTGTCATTAGATTGAGTGAAATGGGTTTATATGTGGCGATGCACTGAGATGATCATATACTTCCTACAAATGCCAGGCAATGTAGCATTTGGGGAAGTGCTTTCCTTATTGGCTATAGAGCCTCACTTATATATATATATAATGTTGTCTCGGTACTTCTTTATCTTGGTGTTGCTAGTTTAATTATGTAAGGGCTTTGACATTATTATTAATGTCAAAATTGCCAGCATATAATTGCACTAATAACACAAGTATGAAGAGGGATAAATTGACATCCCAGTCACCAATTCTTATCTTTATAGCCAAGGCAAAGCAGTTCCTGAAGAGCATATTTCACTTGTCAGTGATAGGGTGGTACTGGATATAGACTATACCATTTATTATTATTACATATATAGTCAACAAAACTATATGGTATTCTCACACTTTCTAAAACTGTGAAAAAATAGCATCTCAATCATGGTCAAAAACAATGCTTATTTGTCATATACTGTATCTTCATTGGCAACTTGAGAGTCCTGAGAGTCTAAGACAAGTACAATCAGTTTTTGAGGCAAATTATCCAGCA
>JAOBAZ010145769.1:0-10838 GCA_026546875.1 Pteroeides caledonicum | reverse complement strand
TTCTGTTAATTTACAGTAAAAAGACTGGCGTCCAAGCTGCCAGTACTTTCTACTGTAAAAAAACAGAACTTTTTTTACAGTGTAGCTAGTCTTTTAGCAATGCAACGGAGTATTACGATCGCGACAAGTACTCGGCCTGTAGAGCTCACCGGCGGGGGTGTTAATATATATACGAACATAGAAAAACCTCAACTCCTAGCTTCCTTCCTTTTGCTAATTTGCAAAATCGCACGCGTACGAATCACCCAACCCACCCTCAAGGGAAAACTTTGACCGGTATATTTTTAAGTTATTGAATTTTTTAATTGGATGGAAAATACACGGGGTTTACTATTGCAACAGTATATCCCTAGGCAAATTGGTTAGTTATGGGATGCGACGAAGGCGAATGACATACTTATATAGCAAATTGTACGTGATTCATTCATGGAGTTTGTTCAAGAAAAACTATATACCGTTTACAACTTCGTTTACAGGCTTACAGTACTTTACATACATTGTTTACAGAGTGAAGTATAACAGTATTTGGAGTAGACACATGACAATACAACACTGTTTACAAAGAATATTAGTACAATACTATTAAACGTACCGTTCACGCAGGGTAATACGACATTGCTGACAAGATACACCACAACACTGTTCACAACAATTAGAACAATTGTTCACACATGAGGTAGTTACCGCACTGTTCATAAACAGTACAAGTTTCACAAAATACAGTACAGTTGGTCACAAGGTACAGCACGACATTCGTTCATGATACAGTGCAAAACGTCTCGGAAAACACAGTACAATGTTGTTCACTCACAGCACAACAGTTTTTCACGTAACACGTCATAATATTATCCAAAAACAGTACAATATTGTCCACAGAGCACAGCATGAAATTGGTCACAATATACAATATATTATTATTTTTCAGAAAATCCGTTGTTCACAAATACAGTACAACATTGTCTACAAAGTACAGTACAACATTGTTTACAAACCACAGTATAACATTTTTTTCACAAAGTACAGTACAACGTTGTTTACAAATTACAGTACAACATTGTTTACAAAGTACAGTACAACATTGTTTACAAAGTACAGTACAACATTGTTCACAAAATACAGTACAACATTGTTCACAAAATACAGTACAACATTGTTCACAAAGCACAGCATAAAGTTGGTCGCAATATACAATATATTATTGTTCACAAAATCCGTTTCAACGCTGCTCACAAAATGCAGTACGATCCCCGTAGTACTTTTTCTTTATTTTTCACTTGGCCTGCTACGACTATTTTACTCTGGCTAAACCAGACTTCTCAACGCGATGCGGACGACATCTCTCGACCTCCATGCAGGGGAATTGACTTATTGAGCTCAAATTGTTGTTTTTTTCAATAAATGTTCACCTTTGGTGTTCTTTGACTGTGTTAAGGACAAGAATCAAAATCTTCAAAAATAGGACATTCTGTTGGTTTCATGGAGTCGTTTTGTTTACCATGTCGACATTTACTTCGTGTACTACTCAAATTTGTTCCAGAAATACTTAAGTTCATTTCCGTGAAATTATTCCAGTATGGAAAGCTTCTGTTCGTCTCTCGACAACTTATAGTCTTGGAAAGCAACTCGCGAGAACTGTCTTCCTGTCGGTTCTTCTTATCCAAATGTTGATCACTCATACTGATCTTACGATAATGTTTCCACAGCTGAGTACGATAATTTTTCTCGGATTTATCGTTGTTATTTGAAAGCAACATACCAGAGCTTAAGCGAGGAATACCTTCCAACGACGACCATGGTGGATGAACCGATTCTTCTAAAAAACAGAGCATTTAGCAAATGGTTTCCTACGTTAACAAATATAAAATTTTGTTACTTTTGTTAACGTTATAAAGTGTTATAAAAACAACAGAATAGTAAGTTAGGAATGAGTGCTAAATTTATATATTTTTAGACTCAACCGGGATCAATTGCGAAAAATGCAGTTACAATGCCTTCCGGCTGGGAATTGAGCCCGCGACCTCCTAGATTGCACACCAGCGCTTTAAGTGACTGAGCTAGGAAGGCCGTTGCCCAGAGCTTGGTCATGAATTCAGTGTATTTAACAATTAGTCGCCAAAGGCGAAGTGAATATGGGCTTGTAATCACCGAGCCTGAGGCGACCAATTGTTTTAGTATAAATTTCCAAGCGTTTATAAATAATCATCAACACAATCTTATAAAACACCACTCCAAATTATAATTTTCATTAATAACATAAAAATGCAAAAAGCTATATATAGCTTCAGAGACAGTGAGTCTTGAGTGAAGACAAGACCAATCAGAATGCAGGAAAGTCACCTGGACATTTATACTAAATGTGGATGGTAATGCCAATGTATCTTGAAGGGGTTTATTTTTAAATTTTATGGTTGACTTTTAGTCTTTTACTTTAACGTTGAACGGAGGTACTATTCAGAGAAAAGAGCTCTGGTAGTGAAAGTGTTAAAAGCTATCTTGTTAACTCTTTCACCTTTATGGTATTTTACTTTGGCTAACGTCATTGTATTTTAGTTGACAAGGAATGAGCTCTGAAGATGACAGTGTTTAAAAACTTTATTGTTGAACCCTCCGCAGCCATGCACAACTGACGTTTAGTACTTTACTATGGTTGACGTCAGATGGTTTTACTTGTCAAACTCCTTAATCTTGCAAAAACTTGTTTTGCCACTATTGTCATAAAATAAAAAAATGACCACAAAGTTCACGCGCGTCGGATCCTTTGAAGTTTTTGTCCCCGTGCAGATCACATTATGGACGTGGCGCTAGCCACTAAACTGTATACTCTGGTCAATAAGCGCACTGAACTGGCTGGTCTTAGTCAGTAAACTGTATACTCTGGTCAATAAGTACGTTGAACTGACTGATCTTAGCCAGTAAATTGTATACTCTGGTCAATAAGTGCGCTGAACTGGCTGGTCTTAGTCAGTAAACTGTATATTTTTGCACAAAAAGACGAGGGCAAATTGTACCACGAAGTGGTTCTTCTGTATGGATCTTTAGTCTGTGATTATGGTTGAATTTAATGTTACTTTAAGTAGATAACGTAAAAGAAACTACCACAATAATTTGTAAAATGAATGAAATGCCGTATATTAATATTTACGTAAAAGAATAGCCCTTTGATAAACGAAGGACTACAGTCAATACAACAACACTGCATGTGCTCAATTGATCAAGAGTTAAAAAAACATGACTAAGATTACATTACCTTCACTTATATTCGCAGTCCACAATAAAACTCTAATATTCTTCAATTCGCACACTTCTTCGTCATCATCGTCAAACAACACCACATACTTCCGTCCAATATTTCCTTGAACAGTCCCAAGGTAATATGGTTCTGTGCGGTCCCGCCATTGTGCAACAACCCGCGTGCCGCGACTCAGGTCGTGCGGGTTGGGTATTTTATCCAGCGACAAAGCCTCCGGTCGCTTCTTGGCACATTTGAGCAACTTCCCTTTCGTGGTTACTACATGAAGTACAGCGTCATCCTTGGTGACCACGCCCCTGTCGAAGCACATGTTGTTTACTCGGACCCAGACCCTGATGCCTTGAGTGACTGGCGCGGTACACGCTTAAATGTATAGAACAAAACACCATGAATAAAATGTTGAGGCATTGAGACTCAAGTAAAAACAAAACTTTTGAGGGAACAGACATTTCGTGTTTTGTTTATATAACAACGAAGGAAAAAATGTTGTTTTGTTTAAAGGATCACAACAAACAGTTTCAATTTTTTACATCTTAAGGTGGCTCAATAATCAAATTCATCAAAAATAACATCTTTCTCGCATTATTTGGTTTACAGTGCAGGTGTGAGTTTCATTCTGGTTCACTACATAGCCATGATGGTAATTTTGGTTATTAAATAACTTCTCTATTTGTAGCGATAGTATATCTAAAGAAATCGTGTTCAAAGTAACCCTTATTATATATGTAAACGAAATGCAAATCAGATTATTTAAGTTTATTGAAAACACGATTCTTTCACTTTGGTATCCTTTGAGGGTATACCACTTTCTAATTACCAAGATCTCCATCAGAACTATGCAATGAACAAGAATGAATCTCATACTTTCACTACAAAACAATTTATTAATTTCTACTGAATTAAAGTACCGAGCCACCTTAAAAAACTACACGCGCACGCTTTAATTTTTAAAAAATGAAGACCGTTGGTCATGAAATTAGTGTACACTTCAGTAGCTGTAAATAGCCTGAAGATGGACAGTCAAACTGCCATAAACGTCGCACATTAAAAGATGTTAAAAATTGAAACCTCTTGTTATGATCCCTATAATAAAACAACATATAGATGAAGTTAAAATGAACAGAGATGAACGTTTCAGACGAGCAATTAAAGAAAAAATAGAAGAAATTCTGGTTCCATAAAGGGGCAACAATTGGTTACTCGTTGCGCGACGAGCCAATCACGTTCCGTGTTTTACACAACTATATAACAAAGCCATTTATCTTGAACAACTTACCGAGACATTTTTTTCTTGACAACTTAAAACTTGCACATTGCTTAAAATCTTCACGACCGTCAAATCTTTGAAGGGTAAGGCCATTTTGAGTTCTTCTTATAAACCATCCTGGACTAGTCAAACACTCGAAGGAAAAATACTCCGGATACCACATGTTTTCCAAAATTAAGAATGTCGCCTCGTTTTCTACAAAGTTGTAAAAATGTGTCAGTTGAAAAAACTCTAAAACTTGTGGTTTAGACAAAAACTTGGTATGGTACGTATTGTTTAACATGGAATGTGTGACGTGTGATGTGTGACGTAGTAGGTGACGTGTAATGAGTGACGTAATAAGTGACGTGTAATGTTTGACGTAATAGTTGACGTGTAATGTGTGACGTAATAGTTGACGTGTGATGTATGACGTAATAGATGACGTGTAATGAGTGACGTAATAGGTGACGTGTAATGTGTGACGTATAGGTGACGTATAATGTATGACGTAATAGGTGACGTGTAATGTATGAAGTAACAGGTGACGTGTAATGTGTGACGTAATAGTGACGTGTAATGAGTGACGTGTGACGTTTAAAATGATAACCCATTACTTGACGAAATTATAAAATTTCAAAAAGTACTACAGTTTAGAATGTATTTTTACATAACTGATAACTTATATTTTTATCAATCTTACTGTAATCGACAGAATCTTTGTAACGCTCGATAATCAACTTATTCTTACGATGACACAGAAAAAACCTCGGCTCCGAGAAACATTCAAACGAAACACATCCTTTGGCCCCAGTAACACCAGGCACTATCCTGTATCGTTCCAGCAAGGCTTGCTGTAGTAGTATACGACGTTTCTCGGTCGCTTCTCTCTCACGTCGTATGCTTGAGGAACGAAAAGGCCGAAATCTGTTCAACATACTCGTCTAAAAATATAAAAGATATGTTCTCAAAATCCAACTCAAGCGTTACCCGATCATATCGGTTTATCTGTACCTTCATCAAACTTTCACAAGCGACTGGTCAACAATGCAACAATCTTATGATCGTTAATTTCATGATTTCATATTTATCCATTTCACCCCATGATACGTTATGTAAGACAGATCAAATGAATTGTTAATAGAGTAACCGTAACACACAGGCCGTCAAACATAGGCGTACGAGCACGGTGGTTTTGGCCAAGGGGCGGCAGTCCCTCCAAAATTCCGGAACCAACTATTTTCCAGAAAATATATTTCAGTTTTTCCGGCACAGGATGTGTTGCATAACCTAGATTACCCCCGTCCTTTCTTCCCATTTAAATTCTTTGCTTTTTCTTTTTTTTCGGTTTGTTTTTAAACCTCGTTTTCTTATTGACAAAAACCATTAGAGGGGAAAAAAGCAAGCTTTGGTGGGTAAAAGAAATCCGGGTAAACAATCACGGCCCCTCTCCAGTTAAAATTGGCACCGCGCCACTATGGGCACGCACGTATGCACGCGCACACGTCCACACACACGCACGTAAGAAAGCATGTACGCATGCACGCACGTACACACGCACGCACATCACGATCATGTTTTTGCACTGGTGCGGATACAAAAGCAACTAAAAAGATTGAAAAAAAACATTTCAAAAAAATTCAACGATCATACCATGGATAATGAAATAATTGTGAGTATGATCATTACATAATTGTAAGATGATCATTAAATAATTGTAATGATGATCATCAAATAATTGTAAGTATGATCATAGATAATTATCCATGATCATACTTACAATTGATCAGAACCTCTGATTACTTCAATCTAAGTATTTCGCCCTGGCTATAATACTTCCCAGACTCTGATTAACACTTGCACCGCTGAGCACATTGTTTGCCGACCTTTGTTATTTTACTGGGGATCTCCAGGAGTTCAGGATTGAAAGGGTTAACCTGCGTATCATCTAAATTGCTCAGTGCAGTACCAACACAAGAAATGTTGTAAATGTCCGTTATGTTTGAACACATACAAGACTACCAGTGAATTCATTTTGTACATACCCTGGTTCGGCACAAGGTTCAAAATCGACGAGGCAAAACATTACAGCGATGCGAAATAAATAAGTGGCAACCCTGTGCTTAAATTGGCAGCAACGAACTTCACTTCCATACTTGATTAGGTTCAGAATCTGAACCTCGCATCTAATTAATTGGCCGTCTATAAAAACATGTAAACATGCAGCCAATCACATACGAGATTCAGGTTGTGAACCAAACAGCAGCCAATCACATACGAGATTCAGGTTGTGAACCAAACAGCAGCCAATCACATACGAGATTCAGGTTGTGAACCTAACAGCAGCCATCAGATACGAGGTTAAGATTGTGAACCTAGGATTGTGAACCTAATGAAGCATAGAAGTTAAATTCGTCTTCAGCTTGACCAGACGCTCTTTCGCCTCGTGTTAGTTTAGCCTTCGCATAACCTTTTGCCTCGTCGATTTTAAGAGCCTCTGGAACGCGGGTAATTTCCACACAAAGTTGGTGTGAATTACCTTGCCTCTGTATCACTTCATAAACATTACATTTGTAAAGTTTATGAAGAGTTTAAGAAGCCCATGTATATCTTACGTACTATTAAAACCGGCGAGAGAAACGGCGGGGGGACTATTTCTCGTAGGTGGGCGAAACATTAAAAATTAATCCATCATTTCTCTTCAAAGAGAGCGCGTTCGTGCTCCCTATCCCCGCAGCGTTCTCAACTTAGTCGCCACCACCAAAAACACCAGTTTAAGCGAATCAAATCAAACGTTTAGACCGACACAGCATCGTCGCATTAACATTTCATAACAGGCTTTGTTCTGTTAGATATATCAACACCGGTCGCAATTACCTGCGGTCTTAGCACTACCACAAAAGCAACATAATATGTTCTAAATTACCGACTGGAATTCGCTAAAGTTTCGCGAAATGAAAACAAATAGAGCAGCGGGAAAGAAGCAAGTAATTTCGATTGCATAAACAACCCTTTGTCCCGCACAAAGAAAAATTAAAACCAAATCTGTTGGATTATTGTTTCGTCTGCTGAGCATGTATATGCTCGTGTACAAAGTATTAAAAACAACATATTCATTTTTGACTGTTTTTTCGCTGGTAGCTAAGGGCTGTGTAAAGTGCTCAAAAACCAACGACAAGTTCGGAAACTGGAATAGACGTCATAGCCGAGAAATGCGACGTGTTCTTTAGTGCGACTTATACGTAATTTATACACACAGGACACGCGTATTTAGGTCATGAAATTCGCCGCTCTGTATTTTGACTTCATGCAATCAAATAGGACAGAGTATACACACGACAGAATCTTAACTGATCTTAGTGATTATTTCACATGAACTCCTTGAGCTGTTTATCGTACAGCAGTATCTCTCAGAAACATACATGATTTTCACAGCAGTCGCCGTTTATTTTACTAGCTAACACCAGACAATTGTAATTAATTGCCAAGAGAAAAACCCTGGCAATGAATTATATGTTTAAAACCGTCTCGTTCATTCTTTCAGTATGGTCGAGTTTCTCAGTAAAATCCCCAAGATAACGCTGGAGGGTCCAAAGTAACGATTCTGACCAGGCAGTTGCTAAAAAAAATGTTACTTTTTCACCGCGATGGACGACTGTTGTTTTATTTCACTTTCGCCAACGCAATGTACAACGACCTTTTACTACAGCTTGTAGTCAAAGAGCTCTGGTAGTGAAATTGTTAAAAGATAAACGAGCCCGTTCGCAATAACGCAAGGGATATGTCGTAAGGGCTGTGCTGACATATATAATACAAACAGAGAAAAACGTATTAATGTCATGTTAATTTTTGAGTTGTTTGCTTAACAAGTGTCATGGCAATATCCGCCTCGAGTACACTTCAAAAAAGACACCACGTACGAAGAACATCTATGACAGTTAACCGTTATACTTCCTTGTTCGTTGCTGGCTAGTCCCCTCTAACGCACACACATTTAATCCTAACAATTGCATATTAAATTATATCCACAAAACTAGCTGTTTACTTAATCGTGTGGCTGCCATCTACATGATCTCTAAACGTGAATAAAACAGTCGACTAAGGTTTTCGCTACCAGAACATGTTATTTTACTCAACTTTATTCAATATATATAAACGTAGTATTTCTATATCGTATCTGTAGAGCTGCAATATTATATATATATTTGAAACAAAAGAAAATAACACAGCATATATATCAATATAAAGTACAGTCTTCAACACAAGTGTTTCTATTCGCGACATTAGGTCACATTAACAGTTTTGACATAACGTCAATCTTACAAACGCTCTTGGCTTCATGCCAACAATACCGTATTAGTACGCACACTGTCGTATAACAAAACGTATTTCAAAGTAATATTTATATAACTTCCGCTGAACAAGTTATTTCTATAAGGAATATATGTCAAGATGCAATTGTATAGCTGAAACAAGCTTCTCTTCTCTAATCGATGGATTTTAACATGTACCAGCAAAGGCCGACCGTATTGCACAGTTCAATCAAATACACATACAATAATAGGCATACGACATAGAGACACGTTGTATATAAATAAATGTATTGTATTATTAACAATCTTTAAATTATTTGCTCAAGGTATATATGTATACGTACACGGCCTAAAAGTAGTTCCAATTGTGAACACAAAAACCTTAAAACCTTTTATATACCTGTATATATAAAGCAGAAATTTTGTGCTGTACCCGTTGTCTTACATATACACAAACATAAATTGTATTATATAAATAAAATAAAACTCATTTTATTTCAGAATTTAAGGAATTTAAAAGTGTTCGTTTAGCCGAAAGGCATCTATATTTTGGCGTGAACATTTTCGGATGTGTACGATTGTTGTACTACGATAAAATATATGTTAACTTCCAACTAGTATATCAGCTAATACGAACGCATATAGTTGCATTCTATAGAAAATAACATGAGTATTATTTCATTAATCTCAATCTAAAGCTGTTTATTTAATCCGAAATAGGGACAAGTATATGCCCATCTCTGTAAAAACGACAAAAAACAAATCGATGTACTCGACAGATATGAAACACTGCGATATACGAGTTGCGCGTGTTGTATTATAGAACGCAAACAGAATTATAATTTCTTTCACAGTTTGCCAGCGCCGAGCGTAAATTTGATCAGGCAGCAAATTAGTTAAGCCAACAGATGAAAGCATGCCAACACATATATATACTACAGCCTACAATGGAGTTTCGAATGTTACTTACCACGATCCTAATTCGTCGACTTTGGTTCACAGCATTTTCCCACTAAAAATTCCTACGGCGTTTACCTGTAAGGAGTTCGCTCCATGTCGCAAACCAACCTATATGATTAATGAATATTAAATCGTTTTGGCAATTAGATGTGTAATTTGTCAACTGTAATCTACATGTGATGTTAAAAACGTTTGGATTGCGTCCACACCGTTATCTAGAACAGAACGAAGGGGAACTACTTAGGAGAACATCTGTCCCGCATGGAGTGAGCAAAACACGTGGGTATTAAAGAAGATTTGATCTATACGAATACATAAAGATAAGCAAACCTGCCATTATGTCTGTGTTTTAATAGCAACACAGATGGAAATTCTAATGAGCTGGCATAGATATAGGGCAATTTAGTTGTCATATCGTGATAAGGCAACGCTTTATTGCATTCATACCAGCTTTAAACGTGTTAAAATAAAGAAAGGCAAAATGACAAAAAATTTAAAACCTCAAATAAAAACAGTCGGCTGGAAAACTGCAAAAACGTCGTTTAAAATGAGATTCTTTTTAAAGTGTTTTTAAAACGTGAAATACACGCTAGAAATAAATTGCAAAAAACTTTAACAGACCATATATAGGCAAGGAATGTATCAAATATGAACTAGACTGTCAGGCGCGTTAGGTGTACAGGAAAAGAATTTTGTAAAAATACCGAAAAGAAAGTTTAGAACTAAAATTAACTAAACTAACTATATTATACTGGATAGTTCTATCAGATTAACTAAACTGTTCTAAACTAACTATGTTTATAATGGATAGCTATACCAGTTTTATAATGGATAGCTGTTCCCACGTGTGACTGAACTAATATTTTCATCAGATAATTGCTCAGTGCGAAAACCGAACCTGGGTCACAGAATCAATAAAGATATACAGTAGTCTCACTCTTGTCGGAACCTTTGACGTTGTCCTCGCGCATGTCGCATTACGCATTTTGCCAGCCATGTTCCTAGCAAGTCAATTGCCTTTCCTGGCCAATAAGCACGCTGAACTGGCTGATCCGCCATATTCCTAGCA
>JAOBAZ010145658.1:0-10839 GCA_026546875.1 Pteroeides caledonicum | reverse complement strand
GCATTAAATTTGTCTTATAAACTTTAATTTGTAATTTACTTTCACAATTGAGCCTTTGAATTCATGCTGATTTTTGATGATGTAACTTGGTTGTTTGACTAGTTGATAACTACATGTATCAATCCATTTCTTATAGTGAGTAAAGTATGACCATAGCACTCGTTATTGATCATTCATTACTCAGTAAATCTCAAAATGATGAAAATGATATAATTACTGGCTGAAAACCATTGAGGAATATGTCAAGCAACAAAGTAACATTATGATATCAAATATCAAGATGGCAGCCCCCATGGGTTCAGCAGTTCAACTTCGTAAATAAATTACAAATGAAGGATATAGATAAGACAAATTTAATGCACACAGATCTTTATTTCATGCCATTTAGATGTATTTAGCTGATATTTGTTTTTAAAGTGGAGGATCCCTACCTTTGTAAGTGTGGCAATTTAGGGCTACTTTGACTTTTGTAGGTGATTTGACTGTCAATCATGCATATTACATTGCTTAACTGTTGTGACTGAAGTCAAAAAAATTATAGAGTTGAATACTTGAACAACCCATGCAATGACTGCAGTGAGCAATCAACACAAAATATAGAGTTGAATACTGTACCTGAATTACATAAATATTTGGTTGGAAAATTTGCACCCTGCTCATAGACCCTGCTGCACCACCTCTAGCCAAGCCGTACCGTAGATGGTGTGCACCCTACATCAAATCTATTCTTGCTTTGAAGGTGGTTACCACTGAAAACTCAAAGGTACTCAACAATCCAAACCTTACGACTATTTTGCCTCTGAACTCCACGACTGTCTCAATTTGACATGAGTTATCTACATTAAGACTGTGCTTTTTTATACATGTCATTGTGGTACTAGGATGGCAGACTGAGGGACAATATTGTCCAATTATAATATTGTGTAGGAGCAAGCATTTCATTGTTAGCATTTTATCCATTTTCTATAACAAACGCCTCTACATGTAATTGTGGCACTAGGATGGCAGACTGAGGGACAATATTGTCCAATTATATTGTGTAGGAACAAGCATTCATTGTTAGCATTTTATCCATTTTCTATGACAAACGCCTCAAGATTAATGTGGCCTGCAATTGGACTGTCATGGTTTGTTTCACCTTGTTGTTGTTCTACAATGTTCACCCATGTGAAACACTGGGAGATGGACAAAATGTCTACAATCCTCTCATCTTCCAATAAACAAGCTGAAAACACATGTTGTGCACATTTATTTTGGAGCCAAAAATTTCAAGTTTTGCCAGTGAAGATGAAGCCACTATGGCTTTGTCCTGCATAGAGCCAAAAATGTTATATGACTAAACAATGGTGTGTACTGTGCCTTTAAATTACTGACGTTTTTTATGGTTATTGAACTAAGAGACACATATGGCAATCTGTGTCACCCTTGAGCATGTCCTTTGTCAAACTCTGTTATTTTACTCTAACACCAGGCAATTTTACTCATCAATGGGGAACTCCATGAGTTCAAGAGCCAAAGGGTTAAAAACTATCTGTTTAACCCTTTCACCCCAGAGCATGTTGCTTGTCAACAACCTCTGTTATTTTACTCGGTCTAATGCAGGCAATTTTACTCGTCAATGGGGGACTCCATGAGTTCAGGAGTCAAAGGCTTAAACAAACAAAAACTCTACCTAAACACACAAGAGTTAAATTAGCTACATGTACATTTGTAAGTGCAAACAATTCAGGTAGCAGAATTTTAATTAAGGTTTAAATTTGTTTTACACTGGATACCTTGAGAATTTCCATTAATAAGAAACTAAGAAGCACTACTAAGAATTGCTAAGAAAAACCTTTCATTGAAGCAGCTTGTCATTTGACTAGAGGTTTTCCTTATTAAGTATGTACATAATGAAAATAGAAAAGTTTAGGTGTTGCAAGAGCAGTGTGAACTACAAAATACTGGTAAAACCATAACAAAAATGTCTGATTTAAGCTTAACTATTCTGCACCCTACTCCATTAAGTTTCATTTGAAATTAAACATTGCCATACACATTTTTATCAGCAAAAATATACATTATTAAAATTGTTAAAAAATTCAAATGAAATTTAATAGGGCTGGGTGCAAAAGAATTAATGAGAGTTGACATCAAAGTAAAGGGCTTGATAAAAAGAAACTCAAGTGTTCTTGCATTAAACATCTGCAAATTAAGCACAGCAGTCTACATTAAGGCATGAAAAGCCCAAGGAAACGAACATGTATTGATAAACAATCAGACAAAAACGTCTGTGAAATTTTGCAAATTGGAAGTGTTGTCTTGTTGACATAAATTGAAGATATGAAATATGGTTTTTAGGTTTTAAATATCTGCCAAATCCTGAATGTAAAATAAGAATCAAGTTTCAAATTCTGCCTGGGTGAAGAGTATCCATAGTTTTTCCAACTAAACATTATGCAAGGTAGAATAGGTAGATGTACACAAACCAGTGAGCAAGCCATGGCAATTACTCTACACACACCTACATTCTTTGTGAAATGCTGCAACTAAGATAAATGTTAACTACGCATATAAAACTGTTACATAATAGCCTTATTACAATTTAGCAACTTTAACTATTATATATGTATAGTCATCATTAAAGATTAGGAGTTAAATTGGACTGACAACGAAATGATCCACGAGACTGAAGTGCATACTTGGTTCATGTCACCTCACATCAATACTACAGCAGTCTACAGTACATGTACACACTTGCACACCTGAAATTTTATCTTGCAAACCCTGATTTTGTTGAAAACTGTCATACTCCACAGTATGGTATGTAAAGCCGGAATGAATGGATCCCCAGTGATATCTGAATTGACGTATTAATTACACTAGCCTATTTTTTTGTAATTAGAATAGAAGTAAATACATGACTACAATAATACCAGAAGCCATTCACGAAGAGATCATGACATAATTGAGCTGTGGATGGATACACGTGATGGATAGTATTAAACTTGAACTACAACTTCAGTAAACTTTTTAGTATGCATTATTTTTTTTACCTTGAGTTCAAAAACAAAATAAGGATAAATTTGCTTTGGCGCGACGTTTCACTTGTCAGTGACACCACTTTACTTTTGTGCAGAATTGTGTGTTTGAATAATCACTATTTGTCCCTGCGAATTCTTGTTTACAAAATTAGACAACTTCAGAATGGAAGATAAATATTTCGCTTTTAACACACGCCGATTCTATCAACACTAGTTCTGCTTCGAAGAAAATTATCCAGAAAACCTATTAGCATTAATATTAGCTTATTCACTCAGCGGCTGAGGTTGTTTTGGGGTAAAATTACAATACAAATGTTCATACAGTATATATGCTCAGTTCAATGTTACTCCGAAGCAGGAGCAAACGAGATTCAAATAGACAAACTGTCAGATGAATTTTCAGCGCAATCAGACCAATACATGTGGCTAGAGCATATTTTGCCCAAGGATAAATTCAACTCGAATGACACGCACTAAAAATGCTGTCGTATAAATACAAATAAGTTAATGCCAATGTGTGTAGTTTTTCAGCCGCACAACAAGCACCAACAAAACACGACACCGTATAAATGACGGGCTGTTACTATTCGTCAAAAGCGAGGCTAATAAAACAAGGACGAACCGAAGCCAACAACAAAATATTGTCGAACAAAGACACACAGTGACAGTAGGTCTACTCTACTGAAGATTATTTAAAAGGAATTAAAGCAATAATTTTATTTCCGTTCTTCGAATGTGCCTTAAAAGAAAGTATATTGACCGTCTAAATATTCGCTATGATAAAAGTTAGTTGTCTTACGAATACGGACAACGGTATACCAAAAATGAACACATTTTTCAAACGCGATACTGGTACTGTGGGGCGGCCAGGGCCACAACATGTTATTTACAATATTTCAAAAAACATCCATACGCTTCAGTTTTTAAAATAACGAAAATGCTGATCGAACTACCATGGAATTTATCAATATGTTGAGAGAATAAAAGCTACTATATAATCATAATTACAACTTCTCAGGAAACACAACGATTCTGCCAATAACATTGCGAAATAATATTTCTTTCTAAACTCGCCATGGTTTCCCGACGGATCGGCTACAAATCGCTGAAATGTCATTTATTTTTTCTTTCAATGTGTTAGTCGTTGTTATATGGGAACCAGCCAAAGTTAAGGATGCGATTAAAACTGATATCACTGCTTATTAGTTAAGTGAAACTCGTCCTTCGTGAGAAAAATGTAAGTAATAACCATTTCATAATATACCGCGTATTTTGACATGGTAGTAACTTTAATTTAGGTTTTCGTAAGACAGATTTTTAATGTTGTTGATATAAATTGGCTGAGGACATTTCCATAAAGTTGGCAAAAGACTCAGAACTCACCTGTTCAACGCTGCTTTTATCGTCCAAAGGCTGCACATGAATTGGCTGAACGGGCATTCTTGTTCTTGTAAAAACCTGCGCACTCAAATCAATCAAATTCACCGCACGTCTTATATTCTTCCCTGATAAATCCACGTTCAAACAACAAAACGGCTCCGAAATACGATGTTCCCACTGAATCAAACGACTAATTGTAAAAATATGTATGGTCGTAAAGCTGTTTTGGTTTCATTCCATCAACCACGTCTTAACACATTGAGAGCTTCGGAGTGACAACAATACCGACATATTATGAAAATGGCCGCTTTTGAGGGTGGCCGATCCAAGTTTCCATCTGGCCGTTGTCCAATCAGATACGAGGACAGAACCATGTGACCCATAATAGTCAGCTCACTTGCATTATATCATTACTATCATACAACTGTCGACAAACGATAAACGTACAAGGCACGACAAGCTGGGCTACAAGGTTGATGTTGTGAGGAAAACCAAGCCATGGTCTCATATCAGAGACTGCGAAATAACAGTACTTCACAGGAACATCGAATTAGAAAAGCTTTCGAAGCTAACACGAAATTTTCGTGACAGAAAACTGATTTTTTATCATTTGTTATGTTTTCTGATGACAGTACTAGTGGCAATAAAGTTGCGTTATTGTCAAAAATTTGAAATATCATACTATGAATAATAAAGTTTTTACCACAAACTTTATTCATCTTAGAAACCGAAACTTTCACCAGCTTTAAATGTATTGTTTAATACGTGTAACGGAAAGGGAGGGAGATGGTAAAAATCACCTGCCTAGTCAATGAATTACCATACCATAAGAGAATCAGTTTCTATATCAAAAGATTTTTTTTTATTTATTTTGAAAGAAATATCACCAGAGCGGGAGGTTTCTTTATCCCGTCACGTTTGATCGGCTTTTTCGCTTTCTTAATAAATGTGCAATGAGAAATTAGCAACAGTTTGGTCGAAACTCGTATTCGATATAGTTTGTCATTTGATATTTATCCCGATGTGGTAAATAGTGGCTTTAGGAGGAGTGTGATATGAAAGTGGGCTACGAAGATGATGCTATGCCGTGGGATGTTTATCACTTTAACAATCGGCTTAAAAAAGTCTTAAATTCTTAACTAAGTCGTCACAGCAGATCAGTTACCAATAATCTGTCCTTGTTTTCGTAAATGTAGCTGAACGCGTCATTCTAACATCTAACAAGATGTTCTAACATCTTGTTATCTGGCATAACAAATAATTCGGGCAATGTCGGGTAGGGTTTGACACACAGCCAAGATACAATAACACATATCCTCTTTTATCTCCGGACCTGCAACAGTAACATTAATATTCATTATGCTAAATTAGGCTTTGTTCTAATTCATACAAAGCATCTCGGCATTGAATTGTTCTTTCTTTTTACTTGGCAACGCCATGCGTAACGGCTGCACTGTGAAGCAGAGGAGACAATATAACCAGAAATATTAATTATAACATTTTTTAGACTCTTTCCGTCAAGGATTGATCACGAGTGTGCAGAGTATATGCGTACGATTTCAAGCCACTGGCTAAAACCTAGCAATAAATTCAGACGCTAAGATAACATATGAGCAAAGGTTTTAAACAGAATTCATGTGGGAAAAGTACAATGTTTAAATTACAAACCCATTCCTGTAAAGTATCATATGAGCCAATAAGCTGGTCGTTAGGAACAGCCTTGTCTGTGGCTTTGCCAAGAAACATGTTGGTTTATCTAACACAGCTTACCTAACCTAGACCGATGGTGCGTGTAGTGTTTATTTTTGTTATATGTATATGGTAATTTTTTTTGTAAAATATAGAACCAAAAAGTTTGTCATAAACGGCGGTTTACAGTATGTTGACTTATGTGACGTTATTTAGGGGCTAAAAAGAAAATATTAAATAACATCCAGTTTTCGTCAATGACAACCAAATGAATCTGTCTGAAAACACCGTAAAATGTGACCCACTGGAGGCCAAATACGAAATCATTATGGTGGCCTTTTAATGTATACTTTTATTCTTTGCATGCAGATGTTACCAAAACAGAATAATTAGCATGGTTGTCGATATTGAATAATTTATCAAAAAATACTAGGCCAGCGTACTTGTTTTCTCGTAAACATGAAAACCATAGGTGTATGCCCATGGGAAAACACATACTTAATACTAATTATGCGCAACGAAGTTATACACAAAAGCAGAATATAGCAAACTGTAGGAGTCGTCGAAGCAAACATTTAAATTATCTCTTGAAAGCTTAAGACTTGTAGGACCCAAGTCAGATGTTGTATACTTTTGTCACCAAGCGAGTATTAAGCCGGGCAAACTGAGAAGGACCCAGTGGAACAAACTTCAATTGAGTAAATTTCGCCAAGGTTTGAAATAAAGATATCTTGTAATCCATCTGAAAAACTCTACTCTCGTGAAAATTGCCCGGGTCTTAATGTATAATATATTAGCACATGTCAGGCATAAGTAATCACAAAAATTCAGCATTTCCGTGATGATATCTCATATGAAAACATTGAAGGCATTTTGAATTGTTTTCCGGTTTTGCCCTAATTATTTTAAAGATAATTTTGCTTGAATTATTTAAAGCAAAATATTGTATTTCGTTTAACATATTCATATTGATAGGGCATTCTAGATGCTTCTAGCTATATTTTTGAGAAACAAGATAACGCGATTATTTTATCTATAATCATACTTCTTACTCTAGTACAATATTTACGTTGTATTTCCAACCATGTCTGAGAGTGCAGTTTGATGCTGTTCGTGCATGAACACTGAATATCGTAAAACTGATTGTATCCATGGAAAATTCAAAAATTTATTCAAAGATAAAGTTTTTCATATAAGGGGATTTAGAACTTTTTATTAATTTTTGACGCTATGGAAGTTAATAACTGGCAGGTAAAGCTTGTTTTAAAGCTGGTCCGGCATGTAATTACGCAATTAATAATTTTCATTCTCCGTTTGATGTTTTATACAAATTTTATACACATTGAGTACTACTCAATCAGTGGTACTCACGAAAAGCTATTCAGTAAATTATCGTTTGTTCACTGGCTTCAGCCAATAAGAGAGGGGGAGGACGTTTTTACATGAAAATACGTCGTTCGTGGTTCTGATTGGGCGAACCTTTTCACCGTAAATGTTTTCATTGCTGAGGGAATGAATCTTGGTTGTTAGTTTTGACAACATGCATCCGTTTTCTTCTTGATAAGTTTTTGTACCAGTAAAGGTGGATCGATACAGGTTTGATGAAATTGTTCAATTTTATTTTGAATTACCAAAATTTACATCAAAACTTTAAAACAGAAAGTTAAAAATGCAGCTAACGTATTACCAGACGTGTTGACAATAAGAAATTACCGTATAATAAACTTTACACTGAAGTTGTTGCTATGGCAATAATGACGTTTCAAAATAGCCGCCAATTACACTTAAATTGCGAGTATCGCCCAAACGAGCGTGATAACCCCCAATTTTTTTTTAGTAATCGTTTTCTTAGCTAGCTAGTGATATGTAGATAAATTTTAAAAAAAATTCTGTGATGCCAAATTTTATTAATTGCGTAAAACCCAGCTTTTTAAGTTTAAAAAAGTTGCTCTACTTATTACTGGATAGCTAAGAAAACGATTACTGGGGAAAAAATCCGGCACCACGCTCGTTTGCGAGATAATCGCAATTAAAATGTAATTGGCGGCCATCTTGAAACGTCTTGTTGCCATAGCAACATAGGAGCAGTTACTGCAACATTATGCAGTAATTTCTTATTGCCAGCAAGTTTAGTAATATGTTAACTGCACTTTTGTCTTCTGTTTTAAAGTTTTGGTGTACACTTTGGCAATTCAGACTAAATAAAGTTCTTACCAAAACTGTATCGAGCCACCTTAAAGCATATTGTATTTACATTAGCTAATTTACAGTTTGTAGTTGAAATGATTCAAAAAAGTGCTCTGACTTTCTACAGTTTATTCACTCGTAAAGCTCGCTCGTTCCTCGCTCGTTCGTTTTATTCATACTTCACAACAGTCGTGAACAAAAACTGTACGCACGCATTTGCCATGAAGTATTCTATATTTACTGGACTTTACGACGCCATAAAGCCATTCAAATTTCAAACGGCGAATATTTCGAATTTTCTTGCTTTCCAGATGATCTGAAAACACGGAAAAGGACTGGCACTAGTTGTCAAATAAAAATCCATTTTTCTTTCGAAATATACTTTACTTCGTTCCCAAATTTATGACAGGCTAATAATTTCGTTTATTAAACATGGATTTCTGGATGGATTTCTATTCTCTTGTTAGTTCCAGGCCTGTTGCTCACGGTCAGATCAGCTAGTTATTATATGGAAATCAGTGAATCAGATTCATCAAAAAGCAGTTCACTGAATCCGATTAGTCGGTAAAAACGCCTATATTACAAAACAGGGGTTTTCGGTGGCAATTTCCGCGGATATCATTTAACCCTGGCTATGACTGCATGACCTTTGAGGAAAAATATTATCAGAGAAGATAGTATAGTCTTTAAGGTCTTATTTGGAAATTTATGCACGGGCCGTAATGATTACAATCGCAGTCACGTAATGTCCTATACCTTATTGCTGATTTCATCATAAACCACTCCGAGGAACTGGAGTGGTTTACTAGTTATCTATTCAGATGAACGCAGCTGGAACTTGGAAACTCATGAATTCAGAACCAGAAGCAGAATAAGTTAAAGTAACTTATTTATTTAGTATTTTTAGTATTTTAGTACGGTGGCTGTTCAAAACTACGTTGTTCCTCTTCAAGACACCTGTAATCGGGATGTGTACTTCTCCCGGGTAGTAAAATCCACTTTTTTCATTTTTTTTCGTCTGAGTACTTTTTCAAGTTGCTAAATGCTAGTTTCATAGCATTTTTCCTCAATATGTATGTAATTTCAGGGTTTGTTTGTTTTGGAAAAACGCCAGCGACATACAGATGTGATACAGCCCTCTGGCTCGACCAATCAGATGCTCTATTTACTTACGGTCCCCGAGTTACGGCCCATGTAAAATAAAAAGTAAATTTGTTTCTTTTTGTCTCGTTGTGGGACGGAATACAGTTTAGCTTTTTCAAAAGTTCAACACTGTTTGTTCTTGTATCAGCTGCTAATATCTCGGTGGTTTCCAACGAAAATTTCTTTCAAAACACAAGGTACTATACTGGCATTAGCAGCATATGGGCACACACATTCTCACTCGCTCAGGAAGTTAACTTCTCTCTATATAATTAGGAAGTGTGACGTAACTAGCGTGTATTTCACACGTCGTCAAGAAACTGAAATGTGTCAGCAAGGAATCAAGTGAACGAAAAACTGTCAAACTAACTCTATATATTTTACGAGTTTTTTGCAGATAAAACAATAGAACAAACTAAATCTCTGTTTCATAGGTGCTTCAACTTAACAGTCTGGTAGATTCCGTGATTTCTAAAGTAATAAACTAGCGGCTAGTTTATGCAAACAACGACGTTGACGTGACCGAGCACGTAGGCTACTAAATTCTACGAACGAAGATCATAAGATCATACTGTGATAAAAACAAACTTGTGTTAAACTTAAAAAAATGAAAATCTGAATCCAAGCTTTTCGGCACGGCTAAACGACTGGGATTTAATGAAATAGAACTCAAAATATGATACATATACAATGATTATATCATGTGCCAAGGAAAGTGTGTGTCTCGAAAATCTACCGCACAGTAAACTTAGTCTAATTTCCAATTAACAGTGATGAAGCCACAGACGTCTACTCCGGCCAGTTGATACTTCTAATTTCAATATATGCTGGTCCTGTCAAGGTTTTTGACACTAAAACTCAAACAGAACGATTAGAATCACCTCATCGCACAGACAAACCATATACGTATATGTATTTTAATGTCTTCCTGTAGTACTAAATAGTTTAGGCTACTATCAAGTGTTCACGTCATTGCTCCGGCAAATAATATCTGCATTTTAATGGTTAGATAGTGAATATTATGGTAATATGGCTACAGGTTGTTGTGATATAGAGGTCGTTTTAAGACCCACAGGCGTTGCCGTCGGTTTAAACATGTTATGTTGTTTACTTTCGGCACTGAATTCAAATTTAGCACAAGTGTCGAAGATAATAGAAGCTTTGGGTAATAATTTTTTATCACATGAAGGATCTCGACATGACGTTGTATGCTAAAGTCCTGAACGTGACACAGGAACGGCAAGTGCAGGGAGGGTTAAGATTACACTTATATTGTTTGATTGGCCGGCTACTACCCACGATTTTACAACCAGAGTAATCGGGTCACGTCACTTCTAAAAATTTTAAACAATCTTGACTGAAAGTCTTTAAAGTCGCCTTAATTGTGGGAAAACGGCACATATATATCATCTATATA
>JAOBAZ010145547.1:0-10840 GCA_026546875.1 Pteroeides caledonicum | reverse complement strand
ATATCCAGATAGTCATGTTCACATACCGTTAAAACAAAAGAAAGTTTTTCACTTTCAAAAGAAACTAATAATGTAGAACATAAATATAGCCCCCCCCCCAATTAACGTCGCTCCGTTGTGCTTGGCAGTATACGTCATGAGTGCTATTTACGCGTAATTTTTGGAATTGCTATTGATTGCGGGTTTGTCAATAATTTTATCAAACTTGTTATTAATATATACCTGAAAAAAACACAATAGAAATTCGCATACAGAATTCGTTCTAATTTATATAAACTCTACCTCCGTTTCATTGAGCTGAAATAACTTAAATGTGAAAAATAATTGCTGTTAAGATGCGCGTCCGTTTGATACGATGAATATTTGATAAATTATTCGCACCCGATCTGTATCCGGTTAACCACAGCTGACCTTACAGTTCGGCTGCTCATATCTATTACTTAAAATCAGAGAAAAACTAAGTTGTTGAAATTTTAGTGCAAACTGTTCAATCAACTTATTTCTCAGATACTGTACTTGCAAATTGAAACTGTGTTGTATTGGTGTTGAGAATACATTCAAATCGAAAGATAGTTGCATGGAATTGTGGAGTAGAATATCATGCTGTTACACTTATAAAAAAACCTACAATAGCTTTCTCTTTCATACTGGCATATAGAAATTCTGTTTTAAGGTAACCACATGATTGCTTTTAGTATAAGTAATTGATAAATGATTGGTAACTAAACATGGCGTCTAACACACGTTCATTACGAGACAAAACTTTGCGAGATATTATGATTAAAACATTAAAACCAACATGAATAAATAAATATCGGTTCTTGCAAATTTGCAATGCCAAGGTTGGCAATAATTCTGGACGAACGATGAATACAAACTGGCCATCGACAAAAACAACAAATATGACAAATTCGTATAAAGGGAAAAAGAAAAGAAAAGGAAAAACGCACAACGCGTTTGAAAACTTGCTACATTAGGATGCTTTCAATTTTGTTGCCAAAGTGAAGATACAAAAATGTTTTTAATTAGATTTCCCAATCAAATACCATCTTTTATTTACTTCCGTAGGCTATAACCTCTTACTAGTATCAACGAAGGCCTTAAATCATGTTACAGCTGTATTATACTTTTTTTACTCCGCGGCTAAAATATTACGGACACATGAAACATTTTAAAAAGACATTTTATACTACACACACGGTGGGCAAAAGCTTTAGTATGTAGAAGCTAACATTGCAAACGTTGTTCATTTGGTATATTTCCACACTGTCAACATCATCAACGGCAAATCCAAATCCTAATAACTAATATTAATTAAAAATGCGCAAAATATATTGATGCATTCTTTAACTATTCAACAAATACTCATTGGCCGCCACTGAAAGATGGTCTGGCCAAGTGGCCCACGCGTTTTTTTTTCCGCGCGAAAACAGCGCATGGAGAAATATGGCGATTACATCATCAGAATATTTATACTGCTGGACCTTTTTTTGTCTAGTCAGTTCTTGCAATATGACTGCTCGGATATTGTATGTTAAGTATGAAAGTTCTTGATTTCATAGATTAAATGAATGTTATGTGTATGAAAGGATTCCAATTCTATACATAATTTCATTAAGTAAATAACATGTGCAATGTTTTTAAGAGAGCATTCCCGTTTATACAAAAAAACTTGGGTGTTTTTATTTTCTATAGACTTTAACTAAATACAGGTAACTCCAAACGTAATGTTTCCAAGGAAACAAGCATGTTTTTATATTTGAATATGCTTCCGTAAATGTGGGAAAGACAATGACAAACTGCACTATCAAAACATCCAATCTCAACAACACACTCGAAAATGTATCTTTTGCTTTTATTAAAACAATAGTATATTATGTTGTTTACAATTATTGTATATTGGCAAGATTCAGGACGTGAGGAGTAGAAATTGTAAACCTAAAACCAGCATATTAAATATAGAAAACGTCAAATTAGCTGAGTAGTGCAAATGGTACTAATTATTTCAAAGTACATAAAATATTATAATTATTGTGTTTGATTGTGCGCGTGGACAATGGCAGCCCGTCGCCGCCGTGTGTGAAATTGTCATGTCCAACGCAAGCGACGTCATAACGTGGGATATAACTTTTTTGTTCCACGTTATGAAGTCACAACGTAAACGAAAAAGTCGTATCTCACGTTATGACGTCATGTCAATGACGACGTCGGCAGAGGAGCCGAGAATGAGAAACAACACAACTGGTTTCCTTTAAGGGAAAGTAATTTTTTCATTCTTTTAAATAAATAATAAAACAATTATTAAACTCCGTAAGCCTTCGGCTTCGGTTGATAACGACAAACGTCGGCTTGATAATTCTCGTATCACGCTCAACCTCATTCAATAATTGTTAATGATTATTATATATAGAAGGACGGTGGCGGAGTAACGGTTAGTGCGTTGGTTCAGGACTAGCTACATCCAGTTGATCAGGGATAAAACTTGGATGGGTAGCCACCCGGAAAAACTCTGGACCTTCAAATTGTATATTAGTGTATCAGTGACGTCACACTGTGACGTCACTGATGAGATGTATTTGCAGTTCATTGGCACAATGTCGTCATTATGATGTCACATTCATTACCAAAGTTGCAAACATTTTTCATCTTATGTCCACATGTTGTTGTTAAAACACATTCAGCAATATAAAAACAAGCAAGAAAATTAAGTGGAACTTAATTGTTGCTTTAGTTCCTGCGTTTTTCTCCGGGTTATTCGGTTTCCTCCCTCGTTAAAATCAGCAGTTCCTGTATATGAGCTATAGTGTCGCCCACGTCTGCCTTATATAGGTGGTAGTCAATGGACCGTCTGGGTACCTCCTACCACGCTCGCCATAGCAGTAATACAGTATCCAAAATTTACACGGTGTTCAGTTCAAAGTCAAAAATGATTACTTTGTAAAAATCATCACTACCAGCCTGGAAACCATTATACATTATCATGTATAAAATTATGTCATATCTTAGATATGTTATAATCATTAATTATGTTATATCATAGAAAATCATATGCATAATTTCGAAATTGAAATGATATAAAAACAAAAGCAGGTTGGAATGCAAAAATGCATTCATTCACCTGAACCTGTATATATTACTTAGGATCCTTGTAGGATATAGTCTTTTTAATCCAAATGTTGGGCAATGGTCCAGTGGCCGTTCACAAAACAATAAGTAGTTAACACTTTACACAGGAATGCAGGCAAACATTTAAATAGTATGTTACTGCAGTCATACATATAAATAAAATATGTTGAAACACCACTACGGGGAGAAGCCAAATATAAACGAAGACCTACTTCAAATATCTACTTTCAACAACACACCGAGAGGTTTATGTTGTCTCCGAGGTTTATACAATAAAAAGTTTACTAGACAAAAAACAGCAGTTAGTTCTCTGAGCCTTTTTTAAGGATCGCGTCATGAAGTTGTTTATTCAGATAGCGCAGCTTATAAGTTTTAATCGTTCTTCATTTTTCGAGCATACTCTTGTTAAAATTGCCTAATGTTTAAACCACTTAAATATTTCGTTTTGTCGCAATTACTTCTTTTGAACTTGAAACTCGACCTTTTTGGCTTTTAAATTTTTTTTAGATGTTGTTATTTGTCGTAAGACATGTGTTATGTGGCTTGCCATGGCCACGGTGACAGTTCGTCTGAACCCTGCCCAGCATTGGTATGGCTCTAAATCAATCAAATTCATGCAATATATCTTTGTCACCAACGGTATCTCTGAGATTGAAATTCTACTCGTTTAGTGTTTGTAATTACTCTTACCAGTACTACAGGACGCATACTGTCGTCAAAGGGAGTGCATGCTTGCGAACCAAATACTGTGATTTTCATGTACACCTGTGGAGATAAACGTATAAAGCAATAAGCCATAAAGAAAATATAAATCATTTAAGGTTGAGGTAAGTTATTTTGGCACCATTTTGATAAATACCAAATTTTTACTTTGGCTTTACTCCCACTTAACAGAAAGTGTTTGGAAATTCAAAACAAATTTGAGTCTTGTTTACTGTGTTTAAACTCGTGGTAATAAATTTCGTTTTGCATTTTTGTGTTTTTTTGTCTTCAGTGAATATCACGAGTACAATAATGGTATTTGAACTGGGTAAAATCGATTGTACAGTTTGTTTACACTTGGGTTGGTGTATATGATTGGAAACCAGTTGCTTGAAAGTATTAAAAACACTTGAATGTTATGCCTAATTCATTAATACTAATTTGAAAAATTCAGTTAAGATACCTACAGTACGTGTCGAAAATTTAAAACGCTAAGACCATAAAAAGCTTAAGTTAATGGTGACAACAATTGAGTTGTTAGCTACTGTTTCTAATGCCATCAAACACACTAACATACCCAAGCAAAAACGCTGCGTATTACTCTAGTCCATTAGCAACTGAAGCAACAAAGTGTATATAGTCAAAACCAAAAGCTAAAAAAGCTAAGAACGTGAGACATGACAAAAATTATACAATTAAGATACCATAGAATTTAAAATTGAAAAAAAATTAAAGTGGAAGACAAATCATCATCTCCTTTTTTATTGACGTGCAAACAAATACGCGCGAGTGCATTAATTTTAAAATCGATACAGAGCTGCTTTTTTTATTCGAGATGGCATATATGCATCCATGCGTGCGTCGGGAACTTATACTCATCGCTAAGTTATAATTTTTCAGTTTAAATTATTGGAGCTTATATTTCACTCCATATCCTGTTTAATATACTACAGCATAAACAATGTTAAATGCCTTTTCCACTTTCTAGTTAATTAAAATTTACATGCAAGAAATGCATGCGTGTAAATGTTTAGTTGAAAAACAAAAAGTAAATAAAATAAAGACCGAAGCGGTAGATAATGAATAGATAAATAAATTTTTTAAATAATCTATTATAATAATGATAATAAATAGATTTTTGAAACGATAATTAGTTAATAGCAAATGCTGAATTGGGTTTTCTTTACGATTATCTTAAACTGTATCTCAAATGTTATTGCCTCATATAATTGTTATTCTTCATGGCAACAACAGATAATGTATCCACTGCTTTTAGTTTTACTAAAAGGAAACAAATTTATTTTAAGTTCCTTGGTGTAACACTCTCGTAAAAACGTTTTTGGATTCGTTTGACAGTGTATGTCAAAGTTCATCCAGTCATTAGACTGCATATGAAAGATATCAAATCATGCAAAGGCAATCACTATGAATTATCATGCTGCAGACACTTCACTTTAATTGAATTAATTTTTAACACAGCAAATATAAACGGCTTATATTAAGTTTGAAACGAATGGACTTGACTAGCTTGATGCATTGCAAAACCAATTTTATACAGGGAACACCAATAATAAATACAAATTTGGTTTCCTCACACTAAACAACAGAAAAACTAACGTTCCTGGGTAAATAAAGTGCTCATGCCCGCTCGTCATATATAAACAAGTCTATATAAGGGAAGCGGACAGCTGAAGTCTTTCAGAAATCAGCAATCGAGTTCAAATGTAGACAAATCCGCTTTAAATTTGTTCAAGTTCGTTGATAGACATTTATCTAATATATTCTGTAGATGATCGTTGGTACCACGCTTATCCTATCACAATCAAAAAAATTCTAGATGACAACTAAAATTAAACCTGTGCGAATACCCTCCATTACAAATAATTTTGATGTAGCAGTAGTAATACCACGGATTGTCGAACCAGACTACAAATATTTTATTGTAAGTCTTTATTATATTAACATACACAAGAATACTGTATTACATGTTTTACAACATAAAACCCAATATGGCCATGAACTGAAACTCGAACGCAACTGCAAATATACTTTCATATATATAAATTTCAAATAAAAATTTCATATAGCTTAAACTTATAATAAATGTGTTAAAAATAATGTGTTAAAATTAAATGACATTACATCATTTATATAAACTTCAAGCGTTTTTTAATTATTTTTATTATTATTATTAGTTTTCGGCTGTCAGCTTACAGCTTATGGTGAGCCCATGCACTAACGGTTATTGACTGATAGCTGCAAGCTCGCAATAATAAAATTAGATAATAGAACAGCTGAATTTGATTTTAAGACATTTAATCCTGATCATAGTTCATGTATTTTGCCATTAATATTACCAATAAAAACGAAAAAAAAGTAAGACGTACAGCTCCAAAGTGAACTATGAATATTAAAACATGTCCTATAATAATAATACCATTACCATGTTATAAACTGCAATGTACAAGGCCAGTACACGACAAAAATTACGGTGCTGCTGGTCTGACCGTGAGCAATAGGCCTGGAAGTAGCAAAAGAAAAAAATCAATTTTGCTATTTTAAATCACTTATATCTTTGGTTTTTCGTGACGAAACTCGCTGAAACTTAGTAATTGTATTCGATAAACAAAAACATGAGATAAATTTGGGAACGAAGTACATTTCGAGAGAAATTTAACTGTCTTAATCGAGAAATGGAGTTCTATTTGGTGCCAGTTGTTTTCCGTGTTTACAGATCATCTGGTAGTCAGTATTACGACAATCGTATTACACATTAACTTTACTCCATAAATAGCAACTGCTGCATACACTATTTTAACTCCATAAATGGCAATTATAATGTGCTTGTTTAATCCTCTGCAAAGAAATATAAAAAGCTTTTTTGCGGTCACTGATGAATATTATCAATAAAGAGAATACGCATGTTGTAAAAAAGTTTCATGCGCAGTTTTTGAAATAAATTACCAAGTAAAATCTGTTTTAATTTCCCAAAATCAGTTGAAAACTACAGTGATGTATGTATACATTTGTCATTAAGCAATTGTTATTTTAGTACATGTATCCATGTATTTCGCGGACGTGCAGTTATTCAGATTATCCTTATAATTTTGCCTAAAAATTTTGTCTTGAGTATCACCAGAACTAGATTACCAGTATTACCAGATTAATCATGTAACTACATATCAAGTCGTACGAAAAGTTTGGTCAGTATGAAAAGCCTGTCAAAACATCAATGCAAAACGTTACAAGGAAAACCAGCGTAATATTTGCTTCACAACAAGAATAGAACTGGGTGGTTAGTACGAAAATCAGATTTTGATGGTCAGCATATACATGTAGTAGCTATATACATTATGAAGAGAATATGTGATGTCGCCGAGAAAATTCAGAAAAATCTCTATCTGCAACGAAACACGAAAACAAAGCATCAATTCACACTAAACTAAGTGAACTCACGAGATTGAATTGGATTACTGAAAGATAACAACAGCATTCCAAAGAAGAGGATACAATTGGTGACGAGAAAGACAGACCAACATTGTAATTTTGCAAATGGTCCGTATGGGTTTAAATATCCACTATTATTTAGCCAATCAGAAAGCAGGATTACATGCGTTGCGTATACGGAAAGGGAAAAATAAGTAAATATGATAACTTCAGTACTGCAAAGGAACATATACTTTTCAAGAAAAGGAACATGTATCTTTGACTAATTAATTCACAGTTATACGAATATTTGAAGCAACCTGCTTATATAAATAACACAATCATGCAGCTACAAATTTTTTAATGCCAAGAAACGCATAATATTTCCGTCTACAAGCTGGAGTAAATCGGCAAATCTCTAAATATATTTAGCAGCTATGTTAACATATATAGGCAAAAGTTAAATGTAGGAATGTTGTGACGTCAAAAGGTTAACGTACAGCTTAGTGGTCAATATTTCAAGGTTTCAAAATAACATTCACGTAATACAAAATAACTTTGGTTGACATGTTTGCATATAAATTTCAGGTGTGTTCACGTAGTTTGACTCCGTAAAGCAAATCGCTTAAATGTATGTATTTACTGAACGTCTGATTGAGAAAGACCACCTATATTACGCGTGTATTCATCGTTCTAAAAAACAGCTGCTACCGGTATATTCTAACCTGGTTTAGATCAAATGTATTGTCATACTCTTGTTTTATGTAATTTACTGCGGCAAGCAATGTCGTATAGACAATGACTGATTAATGAAATCGATAGAAACAGAGCGATCATGTACGTGTCCATTTGTTAAACCTATAATATATTACGGAGTACGCTATCCACGCATTATTTTCTAATATTCTATTTAAATTCCTATTAATATTCTGGTTGATTCTCAAGGAGATTTTTTTGCTATATATAGAGAGCATGTCTAAAGACTAAAAGATCGTTCACACCAGCGACAGACACAAGGACAAACCAAATTCCAAAAGCAAAACAAAGGAAGGTAGTCAAGCCTGCGACATAAGGATCAACCTAACAAATATAAGAACATAGTCGAAATAATGAGCAAAGAGCAGAACAAAACAAAACACGAAACAAAGATGTTTTGTATTTGCAACTACATCGTTCTTGTTCTTATGTAAGGTCGCTAATGTAAGTACGGACTCAAACAAACAGAATCCTTATTTTTGTAGGGTAATAATAGCGGTATTTAAAAGAATATTGTATGGCGAGTGCGTTATGTAATAAAGATGGGATTTCAAAATGAAGAAAAAATCCGGCTATTTAACTTGCACCGGGCTATTTAGTTGACCAATGGCCATATCGTATAAATATAAAATAAATTGCATTCCTTTGCTTGGGTTGATTTTCCGGTGTTTCTTATCTGGGTTTTTAGATCTATTATAAATAAGCTGATTACTGAAATTTTGTCAAACTTACTTCTACTTTTCGATCGTATCAAGACATGGTAAGCTTCCCTTCGTGCATCGCTCGTTATAGCTTCAGTCAACGGATGATTACTATGTTTTTTTCTCAAATCTAGAAACAAAATAAATAAATCGCAAAATAAGTCGCAGGCATTTGGCAAGCATGGATAAAGAAAGCGCCTTTATGTCTGCATCAATGACGAAATGCATTAAAAGAACCTGCTTGAGATTCATATTAAAAGTTACTCATATATTTATATAATAATAAGCATCCGCTAATACCTGGGCTAGGAGTCAAATTTCAGTTCAAGGCGTACAGAAATATGTTCACAATTGTACAAAAATACTCATTCATTGTAACGAGCATATGACATATACGTTCCCCTGTTTTAATCCGAATTACTGTTTTAAAATGTAAGTAAAAGGACGTAAGGTTCGCAGTTTTACACTTGAAGCGAAGTTCGCATATATATTGGCGAACAAAAGAAGCAGCGTGAATGATATACAGTGCTTAATATATTGTCTAAACCTATCAGTTTTAATTAAAAGACAGTCACTTCAGCTGTTCTTTCTATTCAATTGCAATTCTAAAGACAAATTGATGCACATAAATTTCTAATACATCTCCTTCGGAAAAACACTAGCTTACCAACGTTTAAGCTATTTAAGGATGTACAGACGTTTTGCGTAAATGGCGGCTCTCAAATCGTGCAAACAAACAGATCTTTCAAAACTTGCTACACAAATTAGGCTACCATATAGAAGACACCTGGATTTGGATAAAAGAATAGTGACATCTCTGTTAAAACACAAATATATCTCCTCGGTTGTGGTTTGGTTTTAGATGGATGTTTACAAAGCAAAGCTGAACTCGTATGTCAAAGCATACTTGCCTCGTTTTGATGTCGGTGTTTCAAAAATGTGTACATTGCAAACAAAGTGTAAAAGTACATTTGTAGCTGGATGCAAAAAATACTTTCATTTCATCTTAACGTATTTTACACTAAAATTATCTAAACACTAGATAAACGCTTTTCCAAGATTTATTTAAACTCGCATCGAGCTGGCCTCCCCTTTTTGAAAACGTCTATATAATATCAGTAAAATTATTACTAGGCCACAGCTCCATTGTAATTTTATTGTGGTTCCTTTTTGTATATGTTCAACTATATTTTTGCAAGTTAATATACTTATATCCATTAGTTAACTTATACTTTCCTGGCACCTCAGTACCTGTTTAATACGAATTCCTAAGTGACACCTAGAGTTGTTAGGGCAAAGTAAATTAAGTATTTGCACGCATTAATTTTAAGTACGGTAACAGGTATTCTGTATATCCATATTCCTGGGTTTTTTTGAATTGTCCATAAATTGTACAAAAATATAGATTTACCTCAACATAGCAATACGAATTCTAATTCAGTAATAGAGGCACACGTGAATACTAAAATCTCCAAGAGTATAATCTACAGAGTATAAAACTAATACAATTATTGCGAACTGTAATTTTGTCGGATGTTTTTTCTTTTGTTAAGAACATATTTTGACTATGTAGTGAGGGGAGCGATTATTTAGAACAGACTTTAAAAAGGCGGCTTCACAGGTTTGCAAACAGGATAAGCTAAATGACATATACCGTCTGTCATCGGGTAACCGTTTACGTACACAATAATTGCTACCGCCCATCAGTGACAGTCACTTGAATCCTAAATCAGTATATATATAAAGATAAACATCGATAAGTTTATCTAGGAAATTATTTTGCTAAAATAATAAAATTATATGATAAGAATTGATAATAGTGAAAGCAAAGGTCTAATATTAACAAGGAAAATCGCAGTCCTTGAGTGAACATGCAATCAAGAGCTAACGTTAATAACAACATTTCACTAGGCGTATGTCTGTAATTTTGTACAGTGATTTATCAAACAGAAAATAAATTATTACACATGTATAATTACAAATCGTGTAAGCAACATAAAATTAAGGCAATTAATTATGATCATATTTTAATTTTATAAAAAGAAATTGTAGATGTCGAATCTGTAATTGGTAATGTGACGTCTCAGCAAATCTTCCAGGGAAATAGCACGGTAAATACTATAGATCGG
>JAOBAZ010145546.1:0-14112 GCA_026546875.1 Pteroeides caledonicum | reverse complement strand
TAAACAAATAACAAGGCTAAGAAAACAACACATCCGTGATGCGGAAGGACCCTAAACTTGCATAAAACTGGAGAATAACAGAGATGAGTTTCATTGAATTTTGATTAAGCTTTTAAACCATGTTCTCTAACATCTAATAAAGATTGAGTTCCCACACCATTATGCATGGAGTGACAAAAAATTCTAGACCAATGGTCGAAATATTTTGAGTATTTTTTAAATTTTTTTTCTCTTCACTTTTCACTTTAAATACTTCCAAATTGAATTTTTGTCAAGGTCAATTTTTTTTGCAAATTGTTTTTGTAATTTTGAAGGTATGGTTATGTATTGCTTATATGATGGTAAGCAAGTCCTTTTATCTAGTGACATAGGAAACAACTTACTTGGTAAGACATTTTGTCTTAAGGGCAACATTTCAATTAAAAAGGACACATATCTCATTGTCTTGACTGACCAATACGGAGGGCGGGGGCAGCTAAACCCTCTGTCCTCCTAGTTTCCTGTGCCTCTATTTGTGTGTCATTGTTGGCAAAGTCACCACAACAAAAGAACTGTTGGCAAAACATGAAGTTTTGTTTTTAGAATCTCCAGTTTATTGTCATACAAACAATTTAACTTGATTCTCTATTCTTAGCAAGTGAAATTCTGCTACATTCATAATTCATGGTCATGCATACAGGAAATATATCTTTCATTTTGTACTAGTTTGTTTATACAATTCAAGATCTTTAAAACAAATATGAAAACAAATGTGGAAGATAGACATTATACATATAACATCTTTAAAACAATCTGAACATTTTATTATGAAACAATATATAAAATGTGTATATTAGATTATAATCAATTCAGTGACTTTTAGGCATACCATTGAGAAATGTTTTAATTTGTTGAACTAACAATGTATTTATTTTACTGCTACTTAGAACATGCTGAAGATCAGACATAAAGATACTTTCCTGTTCAGCTTTTTTATATTCTTGTTGAAGTGTTTCAAGATGGTTAGTTATCATTTGATCATCATCATCTTCATCATCACCATTCATTGATTTATTCACAATTTTCAAATAATCTTTTATTAGAAGTTGGGCAACAAACACCTCTTAAAATAATAAGAAATTGAAACTTATTCAGTTATTTCCTTTAAAAAAGTTTAGCTGCTACCCACTGTATGCAATGTGTAACAAAACCCTTCATCAAAATAACCCTGCTCAAATAACCACGTTTTTTGCCATAGTTGGCAAGTAAACCGAACCATGCATTACTTCCATAATATGGCTTATCCTAAATAATTTAATAAGAATGTAAAAATATAGCCCTACAACATTAACCAAGCACAATTCATCCACAACAGTGATTTTACTCTATAGCTAATGCAATTTTACTTACAAGAAAAAACAATTACTTACCAAGAAAAATGCTGGCAATAAATTATAGTATCGGTACTTACTTGTATCAAGTCTTTGTTTAGCTTCAACATCACCTTTCAAAGCAAGGGCCATTTCACCTCTCATATCATTAATAACCAACAACAATTTTGAAAATCTATTGGTAGCTTGAGCTATATCTGAAATTTAAAGTGAAACATATTTAGGGTATAAAGATAAATTGTGTTTGAAAATCTATTGGTAGCTTGAGCTATATCTGAAATTTAAAGGGAAACATATTTAGGGTATAAAGATAAATCGTGTTTGAAAATCTATTGGTAGCTTGAGCTATATCTGAAATTTAAAGGGAAACATATTTAGGGTAGTTAAAGATAAATTGTGTACATAATTAATAAAAAATATAAAAGATGGTGGTATTATTCACCATAATTATTGCAAAATGGCTTCTATTATATTATTCTTTTATGTGCATCTAAATTAGTCCCCTATGTTTTGCAGCTGTAATAACATAGTATAGTCACAGAGGTATACAGTAGTACTCCATAGTATAGTATAGTATAGTATAGTATAGTATAGTATAGTATAGTATAGTATAGTATAGTATAGTATTATTATTATTTATTTTTTCACTCGGCTTCCACACCGGATATTCCTGCCATCATGCTACTTCCCGCAGCATATCAATGGCAGGTTACGTGTCTAAAACCTTCCTCAGAATTCTTGCCGTTCCTAGCAGTCCGATCTTTTGAAGATCCCCTGCCTTACTGCCTATGTTCAACAAATCCAAACTTTTTTGCACCTTGTTGGTCATCGTCCCCAAAGTGCCAATGATCACTGTTAATAATTATTATTATTATAATAATAATAATAATTATTATTATTATTATTATTATTATAACAAAGTAGGTACAAGTACTTACTTTGACGTCCATACCAGATGCAATGCATGTCTGGAACTTTTGCAACCATTGACACAAATCTTGGAGTTTTTGATGTCTTATGTACTAATTTGGGTAACTTTTTTGGTTCAGGTTTTTGTGAAGATAAGCTAACAGTTTTTTTCGATGTATATTCAGTACTAGCTTTTTGAAGACCATTTGAAATAAATGGTTGAGAAGGAGCCTTAATTACCAATTCCACAGGTTGGGAACTTTCTTGGGTATTTGTAATGGAACTATCTTGGTTATTTGACATGACAAACGGACAACTGCTTTGGGCATCAAAGTTTGTAGGAGTTTGTGGTGTTTCTAAGCAAACTGCCTGACTAGTGTCATGACAATTTGCACTTGAATGCTGATAGCTTTCATGACTAATTAAACTTGAAGATGGAGGTTGAAGCTTTAAAAAACCATTTGAATTAAGAGGTACCACACTATGTTCATTCAAACTTGCTTGTTTATGTTCACCATCACCAGTAGAGCTTAGTGATTGATGACTGTCATCATCAGACGATAATTCAGCTAATGCACATGAGCAACAATTATCAACCACTTTTTTAATGTGTAATTTATTTATTCCAAAGTCTCTACAATTGGTTGTAAAATTCTTTTCAAGCTAAAATAACAAAAAATAATTATTAAGCATATCTAATAATAGAATATTTGTACATTGTTTCATTATACAATCCCTACCAAATCACATGACTATGTACACAATGTAATAAATACTGTATTATATTTAGTTAAACTTTTTTATTCATATTTTTAGGCTTTACTGTACTAGATTAAATACCTAAATTTACCAGGCATGGATTCACACCAGTAACAAGACGATTAGAGAGAGGGAGAGAATCAATCAAGTTATTTTGACATACAGTAGAGCTATAACACTTCCAATCTGCTTTGAATAAAGAAAAGTATTGAAGCCTTTTCTGTGCATGGCAGCTATAGTACAATTACTCATGACCAAACAAAAATGTTTATTTTCAATTTACAATTATGTCTTTAATGATAATTTTCATTTTCTTTATGATCACTAGTATGATGACAGAACAATTGTTGACAAAAATAAAATATTCAACGTACACAGTGCAGCTAAAATTTTATGCACTTATTATGTGTGATGAATCTAATAACTTCCATTAAATATTTAATGGTACTTTAAATATGTGTAAACAGTATTAAAAGGTAGAGATAATAATAATATATTATTAAAATATTAAAGTTTTGGCACATTCAAAACATTCCACTTACCACGTTTATTGTTTTTTTCAAATCAACATGTCTCTGTTTTGTTTCATCTAAAACTGCTACGCTCACTTCGTTCGAGCCTGTAAAATGAGCTCGTCTGATAGCAAGCTCAGCATCTTCCACTGGCAGAAGAATCTTTTTGGATCTTTTTGAAATGAGGACATCTTGTTCAGGATTCGCGCTAAAAACCAACGACCCATCAACAGTATGGACTTGCAATCTTGGTAAAATTAGCCTAAATTTCTGCCTTGGACAAATTGAGCTACTACCATTAAACCCGAGTAATCGAAGCTCTTTGGAACTTGGGATAACACTTTTTCCATTCCTCAATGCGTCTAAAAAACGGTTATAAACAACACGGGAAAACGGCGGCGAAAAACTACGGGTTACTTTTATCCTTGGGGCAACTGGCGGAGGTTGATTTTCACCTGCTGCGCACTTTCCACTGATAGGGTCTTTTGAACTGGTTGAACAATTATCTATTGAAGTTGACATTAAATTTTGTGAAGCAGAAGTTAAAACAAACATTCACACAATAAGTACACCATAGATTTATTAATCTGAAAGAAATCCCAAAATATCTCTTGAACGACTACGAGTTCACTAACGCGCATGCTCAGAAGGAATTATGGGACATACCATGAATCAATGCGACCTGTTAAACTCTGGTTAAACTTCTTTTTGCGTATTAATAAAAAGAAAATTGATTACATCTTTCATTGAAATAGAGATATTAGGATTTGTAATTTTCGCGCCCCTGTGCCACCCTTCAGCATTCAGAATAAAATCTGACGTAAATGCATTCAAAATAATATTTTAAGAAACCTGTTGTTGTTACAAACACACACATCGTATGACACCTCGTAACAATAGCTGATTTTGTTACTTTTTCAGTTTCCAGTTAAAAGAACACAAATTAGATGGTTGCTACTTTTTTTACTGACGCTAATTTGCAACAAATCGTAAAAAGCTTACTTTACCGAGATAAAAAATAATACATTTTAAATTTAAAATTATTGATGTTTACAATATGTACATGGTACGACCTTAGTTAACATAATTTATCAAATCACGTATTAATTATATTTTTAATAGGGTTATATTACAAAGTTGTTAAAAATGTTGATAAAAGTTGTCCATGTTACAAAAAAATATTAGCTAAATAATACCACATAAGTGCACCATACACACTATTTTTTTTTTGAAAACGTTACAATTTAACTCACACGGATAAATTCGGCACAATGTGCCAAGATCCAGTTCATATGTCTCTTACGTTCTCTTTAAATCAGTCAAAGTGAACCAACCAACAAACTGGTTGTTAAAATCATAGTCTGAAGCGTCGATCACAACCCCACCCATGAGTTCATTTTCTGTCAGAACATCATAGTCCCAAATTGTAATACGAATTTGTCGCTGCCGCAGTTCACTCTCAGCAATTTCCCAGTGAAATCTCTCGTTATAAGTGGGGTTCAAAGTTCTACGAGCTACCTTTGTCTTCCGTTTTGTTGACTTAGCCGGATCTGGTGTAAGGTAGATTTTGACGTAGGGATCCGAGAGACCTCCAGCACTTTTAGGTAGGAGATCCTTGGCGTGCATTATCATGATGTGAAGATGACCAGATGTGTAGGAAATTGAAACTTTAACTTCACCACCAACTGGTCGATCTCGTGTATCTCTTTCCTCTGGTAGTAGTCTAACGGCGTATTTCTTCATATCGATCTCATCGACAGGCAACATATGCAGAAAAGTATAGACAAGCTCTGAGCTAGATACGCCTTCCATAGACATGATTATTTGTAAATACCGATCAAAATCTTGTCGGCGTTTCTCAGCTACCATTCGGATTTGAGATCGACCAAGGTAAATCTTCCCAGGCAGTTTAGGTAAAAGGCGACCAGGAAACTGGTCCACAAGCTTTGCATTGAATTCATGAAAATGGCTATAACGGCGAAATACAAACGTTGGATCGGCTTGGTCTTTGCGGCAAACGTTGATAAGGTAAACATAATATTTCTCAGGAACGTAACGTTTCTGGTAATCAACGACTCTTGCTGAGGTGATCTGAACATCTGTAGATATGGTGTAAGTGTGCGGTGAAAACGATAGGACAGGAAGACTTCCTTCTTCATCTTCTTTAATTTGGAATGGATGACGGATTTGTGCAACATTGTGAATGAAGAAGTTTACTTGAGTAAACCTGGATGCCAAGCTAGACTCAATCTGACGGGTGAAAATAGCTGTAGCTTCAAAATCTGTTGCATGTGGCAGCAGCACATCGTAAACGTACTTCAGATCGCTTGTTTCACTTAGGTACGGTATTCCAGAGTTGAGCATTAAAGACAATAAATTTAAGAAAAGGTTGGTGTGATGACGGATGATGTTGAACGCTTTGCAACAAAGATCGACAAAATCTTGAAATCGGCTTGTTGGAGTGCAGCCGCCATTAATGACGTACGCCATATCCGAGGTGAGGACGAAGGGAGAACGATCTCGGCGAAAAGTTCCGAACATCTGAGAGCGACCAAGAAATTTGGAGAAATCGATGTGAAAAAGATGACCAGTTTTCTTTACCATAATGTTGTCATTGTGGCGATCACAGATACCGATAACATACGTGGCGACGCAATATCCCGCACATGACGCAATGAAGTTGTTGACCGCCTCACCATACTCCTTCTCAATGGGATTATGCTTAAGTAACCAACGAGCCAATGGTTCATCTTTAAAAGATCCAGTGAGACCATACTCGGTTTGAATCTCGCGTAACGTTTGAGCATCTTGAACCATTTCAACCATTCCCATTTCTGCACCAGTTGGTAAACAGCGGTAAGTGATCATTTTTAGATCGAGACCTTCTTTCAACCACAATTTATTCATAATACCAATCAACTGCATGGTGAGAGCATCTTGACGAAGATCGTCACCAACTTTGTAGATGGTGTCGATATTGGATCCACGATTGTCCGAATTCTTATAAATCAATCGAAGTGGAACAGAATTAGAGTTGAAATAAGAACATTCATCAGGTAAGAATCCCATAACTTCAACTCCAGGATTAAGAGGAAGTCGTAGTCGATGTAAGAAATCAGTTGGAATCTTTTTCAACTCAGAACAAAGCACATCACCTCTTCCGCTCTCTTTCGATTTTTTTACTTTATCTGCAACTTCGGTTACCCTGGCAACAAGCTCGTCTTGTTTTGTGAACTGATCCCGTTGTAAACTGCCACAAGCACTGAGTAATCCTCCAAGGATCACCTGATACCGCTGACCAAACTGAGCATCGCCGATGTTATCTTTGAGATACCAAAATAAATAATGAACAAGTCGCGAACTTCGAAGAGCTCTTTCGATCAAGAACCTAAAACAAAATAATCTCTCAGTAAATGTTCTTAACAGTGTAGCTGCTATATAATCCATAATTATTGCTTTATCATGATCGAAATATTGTAATACCGTATCTTTTTCTATTTTGCAATCACCATTCCTGATGACGAGTGAAAAAGATTAAAAAAGGGGAGGTTCCCTGGTCGAGTAAAATCATCGGGCGTTTGTCAAAGTAAAATTTGTTAAGTAACTGGTTGTGGTCGTCACCGCGGCACATGGGTTAAATTTGCTTACTAAATTACTTAATGATATTACCGTGGCGTTAAACATCTAAATGCATCAACGTTTACGTATATCTACACATAAAAAAGACAAATTTATCGTTCTTTGAATGATATAAATGAAATGTCTTACCTAGCAAGTGAAGAGTTGTGATAACTTTCGTACTTAAGTGCCTGGACAAGTTGTGGTAAATAATCACAAAGTTCGTCGTCTGAAAAACTCTCCATCCAGCGCACAGCAGTGGCTCTCACCATTTGATCAGGGAACTGTACTTTGAGTAGTTCCATTGCATCAACTGGTGATAAAGGTGTCCAACTTCCTAAAAGCTGGTAGATCTCTGGTAGACTTTGATAAGTCCAGTCTGGTACACTTGACAATACCAATGGCAACATCCATGGTAGTTTTGAAGCAAGATGACGATTGCTCCATATCATGCTCACCTCATTTGGTCGAAGTTCTTCGAACATGTCCTTATTTAGTAACTGACTAAAGGTTTCGGCAGAACACGTGGTACTTTCTTGGTTTGACGATGTTGCACTCACCTCAGGGACTGTAAATGATGGGAAAACAATATCGGCAAGATAATTTTGGAAGTCGATGCGAAGAATAACACTTCGTTTGTCAACAAGATTTGATGTACAAGTACCAAAAGGATTAGCAGCTTGGTTTAACCACAGACCAAATAATTGGCTATTTGATACCAGAACACCATTAAAATCGAACAACTGGACAGCAGTCCAACCAAGAGGAGTCCAAGTAGATGACATTGTGTTACCTTTACCTGCAGTCGACAGACCATACAATGTCAAACATAACTTAGATTCTCTTGGTAGCATACGGACTGGAATAGAAAACTCTATCCAACACTGCCATCGTATCTGGGGGAAAAACTTCGTAGAAATATGACCAATAATTGATAATTCTGAAGTACAAAGCGAACGGCCACCATAGTAGATGTTTCCCTTAACAATAAACCCATCAAATTTTTCTTTCCATTGTGGAGGAATACGGGATGCGCCATGAAGATAAAGCTTAAACTTATCAGACATTGCTGTGACCTCAATACTTCCATTAAATACTCTTTTGCTGACTCGGATCTTACCAAAGTCAGTGTTAAAGGTGTTACAGTAAAGTTCCATCAGTAAATATACATGTTTATACAAACTTTGAAGAAGACGACGTAACTTGTTTAAATCAATTGTTACAAAACTAGACGCGAGTTTACATTGTTCGTCGTAATTTCGTTTCATTTCTTTTATTTCGTACACATCATTTGTGATTGCTTCTGTTTCAATTTGCCCTAATATTGTACAAACAGCTCTTACACTCTGTACCAGTCTACCAGGTTGAAACTGGGGGCTAACTTTGTCATCAGCATCTTTCAATACTTGTTTTAATTCTGCATCAAATGCTTCACGAAGAACAGTTAGTCCTTGACGTGAAACAGATGTATCTAACGGTCGTTCAAAGAATTGGCTGTATATTCTTGGCTCACAATCAGCAATGTCATCACTTTTACTTCGTGCCAGACTTCTTTGAACTCTGTCACTATCTAGTAATGCTAATTTGATATTCATACGTGACATAATACAATTGTGGACACGTTCATACTCGCAAAGCATCTTGGATGGACTAAGGTACTCCTGGTAACCACAAATTTGCAAGACATAGGCATCTTCAATTACACTTAACGATTTAACTTCTTGTTTTGATACAATCTCAATAACTTTCCTAATGACATCACTGACCAATGAATGTGAACTACATTCTAAAGTAATTGGCTTGTCATTATTTTCCAGAAAAACATCAAGAGATAAGGTCAATTCTTGAAAGTTCTCTGGTAAGCAATTGTTATTCTGTGCAACAGTGGGACTAAGTAAGTACCCCAAATTAAGATACTGCTTGCCATTTAAGTTTGCTCGAAGGTTGCCAACCATTGTGCTGAATGCAACTGCCTCTTCATTTCTTTCTTCAGTGATGTCAAACAAACCATCTCCAAAGAAAACTAAGTCAGGTGAAAGTGGTCGTTTAGGATCATTGCTTCCTTTTGACTTCTCTGGTGAAAAATGTTGACTACTTCTTGGACATGTCAAAAAGGTGGTAGAAACACGCGATGGTGACAACCGAGCTAATCTAGGATTACTGGCACCACTTACATAAGCTGTATGTCGATTTAGGGGTGCTACAGGGATGGTACCTGTTTGACGGTGTAATTCACCAACATCAACAGTTGATCTCTTGTTACACATAGGTGTCTGGTACATAGGTTGATAGTCATGCAATGGTTGTAAAATATTTGCAACATCACTTGATGTAGTAATAGATGCACTGGAAATGGACTGGGAAGAAGCACCTTCATCGTCTTCCTTAAACAAGCTTCCAGTTGTATCAAATCTCAACTGGACATAACCTCTTATTTTGTCAGATGACTTCAATGCCTCTTCTGGTAATTCTTCACCATTAATAACAGTTTCTCTGGAGCTTTCGTTTTCATTGGGAAGATTTTGTTCAGTCATGGAATAAGACCTAATGATCTCATGGCATAAAATTACAGATTCTGTCCTTAATCTTGTTCCATTTTCTTCTTGTATTTCTTCATCCAATTCTTCATCATTTAATGTGTGGTATCTTGGTGAGGAAACATTTGAGCTGGGTTCTTGAGTTTCATCTACGTTGGTATTCTCTCTGTTTACCAAACCTTGTTGTGGTGAAGTTGGTTGAACACCCATAGTTTCTTCTTCAGGACTAACATCAGTTAATTTCGAAGTATTATTGCTGTCTTTTTGTAATGACTGTTTTACGGTATTTAGAATGTCAGCAAATGGGTCAACATTGTGATTACTACTCTCATTAGTGGTGATTTTCTTTCTGTCAAAACTATAGGTTGTTCTTCTATTACTATTACCTTCTTGTTCTTTCTCATTACAAAAACTTGCCGTTCCAAGTCCGATTGTTGATGATGGACGAAGCGACTTGGATTTCCTGTCATGTTGCTGCTGTTGTTCACTTGAGAAACATGCAAGGACATCAGTTTCAGAAGAAGAATGACGCAGCCTTTGATGTGTCTGGTCTAAAACTCTTATAGATCTGTATTTGTCTGACAATGACATAAAATTACTAGAATTTTTCTCCTGTGGATCACTTGAGTAAAACATTATATTGCTTCACTCCCAAACGATTACTTCCTAAATTTTATGCCGCGACTACCAAGACATTGCTTGTGGTTTAATGAGTTTCCTGAACTAAACAATTCTCTTCCTCTTATTGTTTATAACAATACACTGTCACGTAGTTCCGCCATGACACAAATTCTTGGTTGATTCATACCTTTATTTAAAGAGATGCGATCAAGAAATACGTGTAAATATTTTGATGTCGACAAAATACTTTAAAACTATAAATAAAGAAATGAAAGTGAAGAAAATACGAACCTCAACGACTGCAATAATCGCAATGCGAAAGGAAGTTGTCAGACTATCTTATCTACAAAACCAAAATGAAAATACGCCAAAAGCTACAATTACAATAATATCGTATATTTATTTACGATCACTGTATACAGTGACTTGAAAACAAACCAAGGATACGATATTCCTTTATCAAGTAAAAAACCAAAACACTTGATGTGTTAAATTGCAGGTTTTTTAAATTCAATTTCCTTTCAATATAAAATGTATTTATACATATTCAAACGTCGCATGGGAGCTTCTGCCGTTCTGCGGTCGAGCATAAAACTTGAGCCCACGGTATGAAATTAGCAGTCGTTACTTGCCAGTAATGTAAGTAGTGGTGTAATATACGATAAAATATGGTTAATTGTTGATTTTTTTCAGAAACGTTTCTGAATCATTGTTTGATGGGAAGTATATTAACATATGTATTTATATCAATTGGATAAATGAGTACTTATTCATGGAGTTATAAAAATGCATCACATCGTCAAATTCCCGTAAAAAAGAGAGCAAGTGAAGAAACTCGAGATGAAGCAGCGATTAGCGTTAGTACCATATCTTCAACATCATGTTTACCCTCACAAAATGCTATAAACTCTAAATTAAACCAAGATCAAATAGCGACAAGGCCAAAGAAATGTAAGGAGATTAACACATTCTCTATTTGTTTATATTATTTGTTGAAGCAATATTAACGTAAAAGTATTATCATTCAACAATGCTACATTTTATGTGAGACTTTATTTCTGCAACATTGTACAACTTTATTCAACATGATGGGGAATTCCATTTAATATCCACACCCCCCTGGTGGATGACACCCTCAAATATATCAAACAAAGATCAAAGTGCCGATACAAACACCCCCTCAGAAATCAGTGTATTTTTTTGCCATATAAGCCCAGCCCTCAGAAATTACTAAAAATCTTGGTAGATCAAAGGATGCTGACACACATACCCCCCTCAAAATGACATCATCCACCGGGGGGGTATGGATATTAAATGGAATGGCCCATGTCTATGCCAGTGTATGCTTTATTATTTACATACTTCATGTAACATTTTGAATTTTGAATCATAGTAAACTGGAAAGCTAAACTTTATGTTGGTAACTTAAATAAGAAGACAAATGAAGGTACCGTATTTTTTAAATAAAAATATATGTTTAATAAGTTTATGAAATATATATTTATAATAATAAGGATGGCTTTTTTTTTAGCATCACTTGCTTATTATTTCCGTGTGTTTGGTGATTTGGATGATGTGAAGGTAAAAGTTAAAAATACTTACATGTATACAGTATGGAAAGCACAGATAACACTCATGCAGCAGCACTCTGAGGAAATATTTGCATAACTTTGTCACTGTGAAAGTGGGTGCCATAGAATAAGACAAACAATTAACTTTCCCAAAGATGGGACAAAAATATTTTGCCCTATCACACTTACCAGCAAAAATGTTTAACCCATGGGCCAGAGGACCCATTACATATGGCCACTTAACAGAGTTCTCTCTGGCTTATGCCTGCTGGCAATGAGTTAAGAAAATTTTATTTAGAAACTGAGAACAAAGTTGGGCAATGTTACTTCTTGGATGGCTCCTCTAGGATATCTGGTCTAATTCTCCTCTAAGAAACATATTTAAGTAAGCACTGTTGGATATTGGCTGGCTTTGGATATTGTTTTATTTTGGTTTAATTCTTGCATAATGGGAAAAGTCTTGGGAAAGTGGGGAAATCATGGGGGACATGACTGTATAAGATTTTTTATTTATATTGTAGCTTATAAGAGACCATGATACAGGAGAATCACGAGGTTTTGCTTTTATAACTTTTGAGAAACCTGAGTCAGGTGAGTTTATCCATATTTTATTTGCTCATTTTAAATATCTTGTGACAGAAACTACAAAAAGGTAACTGTTATTGAGAAGGATCTTGTGAAGATGTGAATTTTTTATATTTCATGTTAATTACACAACTTTTTGGTGCAAGTTCACTGACAAAACAGCATTAATTAGCATTATGTTTAACTTCAAGTGGCAATCTGTTGCAATCACTGTATTGTAGGTATCTTTTATCCTGTTTAAAAAGTCCCAGAATGTTCATTTCCAGTGATGACAGGAGATTCTAACCTTTAATGGGCAATGTGTCCAAACGCATCCTACTTTATCTTTTACTTTATGGCAAACTATTTTACTTTTCAAAGAAATTAATGAATATGTTATCTCTTTGCAGCACATTAAGCCAGCACCTTTAGTACGATATTTGTCACTAAGGAAAGTCTGGTTTATAAGGGGTTAACTCCATCCCCACATTATCAGGAGAATCTTGTGCACCCCAACTATAATTGGAAGTGTCTTTATTTTCATTGTTGTTTTGTCTTTTTTGTTATGTTTAGCTGAGAAAGCAAAAAAATGGTGCTCTTTTAACTATCCAGTAAGTTATCGACAAGTATTTTTTGTTATAAACTATACGGTACATATATTGTTATGATGTTTAAGATGTTTGAAACTCACCTCTTTACACATGAACTACTGTAATAAATGTCATACTATGGAAAAATATCTCTTACCACTAGTTAAGTCCAGTTTGTCAGGGTTGTACTTGGATGGGTGACCACCGAGGAAAAATGAGTAGAGTTTAATCTCCCTTCTAGTTTGAGCATTTTCTCTGGCATATCTGGTTTTCTTCTCTTAGTAAAATCACCATTACCCTTGGATAGGAATGGCACTCACCCCTGTCTTATAGGTACTAGCCAACAACAGAGTAACTATCTGGTTACTTCTGACTACAGTCAACATAGTTTGTTTAAAATAAAATTGCCTGAAATTATCTGAAGTAAAAAACTAAAAGGCAATATATGTTTCTTTTTCAGACCATAGATGACAGCAGTATAACAGTTGCAAGTGCTGAAAGAAAAGTTCCCAAGGTGAAATAATATATACTGCATGTTTAATAGAAAACCATAAAACTACAAAAAAAAGCAATTGGTCTATCAATTATTACATTTTTCAGATCAAACCAGTACATTCAAATGAATGTGCTTCAAAACGAGATCCATTTCAGACATTGTTTTGGGAATACAAGTGGAGTAATGAACAGAATGCTGAGGTATAATGTAGAACATTGTGGTACAGTATAGTACAATACAGTACATTCTATAACAATATATTGTACAATTACAACATAAAGTAGTCAGGTGGCCTGTACTAAGTAATGAGATATATATTTTTTAAAAAATATACTTGAGGCGAGCTGTTGTCAGTTGATGCATGATGCATTCATATCTTACGAAATTTCAGGTACTGTGCTGAAGGGTTTGAGCAAGTAAGCCGCTGTACGTTAAGATACTAGGATTCCGTATGATACGGTATTTTATATTGTTGTACAATGTTGTTAAATATTTTACAATATTGGACAATATGCACTATTATACAGTACTCCACTCTACAGTATTGTACATTACTGTACAGTAC